>JAJONR010003038.1:0-112092 GCA_029582245.1 Solanum etuberosum | reverse complement strand
TTGAAATGGCAAGAATCTTGAGAACCCTTGTGGTTATGGCCGTGACTGAGAATCCACTCGGTGGCTTTGACGATATCGCCGCCGGTCGCCGTCAGAGCTTCGACGGCGATGTCTTCTGAAAAGCCCATGCTTACAAGCTGCTGCTCAGCCATGGTGTGTTTTTCTGTTTCCCGCTTCCTCGCTCCGTTTGGCGGTATTTGGTCGATAGAAAACGGACTAATTGTTGACAAGCAAAATAATTAATATTACTCTCTCCGTCCAATAATTTCAATGTTTGATTTTTGTGTCTGTTTTATCCTTGTTAAATATTATTTATCATATAACACATTTTTTAAAATATTAAATTTAATAAAGTCAAAGGATAAATAATGATATTACCCTTATTATTATTATTTTTAAAATGTGTTAAATTAATAGTGAATAACTATTATTAGACAGAGGAGCCTTAGAAAAACTACTAATGTCAAAAATAATAAATCAAAAATAGCATAATAAGGAGAGAAAAACAATTACCTTTACTAATTTGAGAGAGTTATATTCCTTTAAATGAAAAAAAAAATACATAATTATTATAATTAGAAATTTTATATAATTTACCTCCTCATGAATAAGGTATTACATATGTAAGATTAATATATGCATAACAACACATCAACAATGGTGCAACCAAGATTTTCAAAAAGAGGATTCAAAATTTAAAGAAACAGACACACTAACTAGACGAATGAGGTTCGACATCTATTGTATATATACCTATAAAATTATTTTTTTAACCATGTATAACTAGAGGATTGACCACAAGGTGGCTCCGCCCCTCACACTAACATGAATTGTGGTGCAGTGTAGGACTACTTCAACGAGGAAAAGGGAATTGGGCCTCTATTATCTTGCTGTTTGGGTGAAAGGGCCAAGATAGTACTTGGATAACTTGGGCTGGAGCCCAGATAACAGAGTTTGCAAATCGAGTTTGATACTATTGGGCCGGGCTTTTGCACAAATAAGATCATTTTGATGTTGTTGATCAAATTTTGGAAAAATAGTTGTGGTGCTACACATACATAACACACGCAATAAGATTGGGAAAATCTTCGTTGTATCTCTCTTATTAAATTGCTTACAAGTATTGTCGGATTGACAAATTTTATTTTAATCATAGGTTATGTCAGGAGAGCGGATATAATTTTGACATAATCTTCATTCTGTATATTTTGTTAAATTATTCACAAGTCATATCAAACTGACAAATCTTGTCTTGTACACAAATTATTTTGGCCGGGGGATAACTTTGATACAATCTTCATTTTACATGTCTTGTCATTTTGATAACAATTGCTAGTGTTGTTCAGTTTTTCATAACTATTATCACATTAATTTTTAAATAATCTTCAATTTTAGTAATGGTATTAAAATTTTCACAAGTCTAAATTGAATATGCAAAACTTGCACATGTTGTTAACAAACTTTAAAAAATATAAGTTGGGTAAATTATTGAGAGGGTTCAAGTAAGAGTCTACCACCAATCTATTGTCCTGAATTTTGAGGCTTTATTTCACTATACACTTCTGATACAAAATAATAATCTACAATTTGTAAGTATTTTTTAAGAGAATATTATAAAATGCCTCCACTTCAAAAATAAAATAAGAACAATTTATTAAACAAAGAGTTTGAAGAAGTCTAGGATTTTTTTTTTTTTTTTTAAAGAAGGGCACAAACAGTTGTCAAAAAAAAATCGTTTCTTTTTTCTCCTTCTTTAATGGTAGTTATTTCCTCCATGTGTTTCGAAAATTGATGATATATATACACATAATATGTATATCGTTATTAATAATATATATATTATGTATATTTCGATCATACTGATATACTATCCCAATTCACGAGGAAAAGGAAGAAATGGTAAATGGTGATGTTGCTATTTCATGAAACATGGACAAACTTAGCATCTGAATTGTAGCTCTTATTTATTGTTCCTCAATTGTCACTCTCACACAACCCCACTACAATATGTTTTAAGCTCTTTTGTTACTATCACTATTTATTGTATGTCACTAAATCTTCAAAAAAAAAAAAATAGATATGTTTCTAACACATATTTAACAAAACTATATATCTTTATGCATATATAACAATATTATTATCAGTGTTTTAAAAGGCGGGGGCGTGAGGAGAGACGTTTTATGCGGTACGGGGAGAGACGTTAGCCCCGAGACACAGGGCGTAAGTCTTATGGATCTACGGAGCGCATGCATATTCAATTTTATAATTTTATTACTAAAAAAAAAGTAAAAGTAAAACTTTCAATTATTTTACAAATTAATTTTATTAAATAACCTATAATATATTTTTTAAAAATATTATGATTTTTATTTGAGAAAGGTATTAATCATCAATAATGAAGAAAAAAAGTATTACAACTACTATTTGAGAAATATCAGTACACCAATAATAAAAATATGATTTAAAGCAAAAAAGGTTCAAAAATAAAAAAAACGCACAGAGCATACATTTTTACGCCCAGGACTTACGTTTTTACGCTTGGAGCTTACGCCCCAAATTCTAGGACTTACACCCTATGAATCTACGCCTTACATTTGCGCCCCGGTGCGTTTTTGATGCCCCCTCCCCGAGACTCACCCCGAAAAACATTTTTGAAAACACTGATTTATATTATTAATACATGTAAAGACATATATGTTACATTCCAATATGAAAATGAAAAGGAAGCCTCTTTGTCTTTGTCAATAATCTCTCTCTAATCATGGGGCGTATCCAACAGTTTATTATATAAATTTAATAACTTCAGTCGTAATGAAAATTTTAATAAATGTATACGTATCATAGTTAAATATTATTATAGAAAATATATAATATTACAACATAAGATTAAAAATTGATTTGAAAGAAAATTTGACCATTACAATGGAATATTATCATATAAACAAAGCATGTTATATAAATCTCTACCTGGCTGTAATTTTTCCAATACTAATCTCTATATTATTAAATCCGCCGCGAAGCAAATAACAAAATTAGCAATAAAATACTACTTTTACCGTTCACTTCTACTTATTCAGTATTGAAAAAATATTTTTTTACTTTTACTTGTCAATTCTAATATATCAAAAGAAGACAATTACACTCAATATTAATTATTTATTTCACAGATCATTTCCAAAACCTAAGAATATACATCAATTAATATATGTATTGTGACAACATACGAATATTAATTTTTATTTTTTATGAAACATACCAAATCTAAAATGGATAAGTAAAAATAAACGGAACGTCGGAAAACCAAAGCGTGGAGGTTGAAGAAGCAGATGGTGACACTGAAAAAGGATGAGCATTGCTGGATATAAATGGGCCCATATTTTTATTGGGGGCCCATTAGAATTTAAAGTCTATAATTGGGAATGCGGTAACAATTTAAGGCCTCACGGGTTCCTTGGCTCTGCACTCTTTAATTATTTTCCCCAATGCCTACTCTATTTTTGATTAAAATAGTCTTAACCCAAAGTTTATTTTATTTTATTTTTCAAATTTGCAACAATGAAAAAAAAAACGAACGTGGAGGATATGTATTAACATAAACTTTTTGTGAAAAGATGATGAACAAAACTATTAATAGTTCAATTTGTTGGGAAGGAGATCTTTCATTCCGTGAGAATTTGATTTTCCATTTGGTTATCGTCTTTCCTTTCTTCCTTTTATTTTACAATATAATAAAATATTTGGGGGGACTATAGTAGGACGAGGAGGAAATATTTGTTCTTTTCTTTTTATATTTGTCTAAAAAATAAATGATGGTGAAATATATATTATTTTTTAAAAAAACAACTAAGAGGGAGAATTGGATAGCTTCGGTAAACTTGAGGTAATTCAAAGAGAATTGAAACAAGTATAACAAATAAGAGTTATGGTGGAGTGGCAAGTACTTCTTATGTCAGGTTTGAATCCTGAGTATGAAGACGCTTTTATAAGGAATGAAATTTTTCAGCACGAATCGAAATTCAAACAAAATCAATACAAATACTAAATATCAAGTGACAAAAAAAAAAAGATAATGAAAGTGGGCTTGCATGGAGAAACGAATTCCAATTTGAAACTAATGTACTTTTAATAATCTCAAATTAAAATAAAAAACTTATTGTATTATGTCCAAAGTCAATATAATCAAATCCCCATACATAAGATCAACTTAGCTTAAACAAGATTCTTCACTATTACTAAACCAACTGTTGTCTTGTTATTTAGTTCCCTTAAGATATTTTTTATACATGTCAAATAGATTTCTTAATATAATTATTAATATTAAATTCACACAAAAGTTATTAAATTTTCGATAATTTAGATCTGAATGCTACCGCCTCGGGAATCAATAAGAAAACAAGTGCTAAGTTTCTAGTAGCCCTTATTCCTTGCATCAACAGGCAATCCCACATAAAAGAAAGGTTACTGACTTGGCTGATTCAACAAACAAGCTCCTCATCAATGACATAATTAGCTAGGCTATCTGCCATAGCATTTCCTTCCCTGTACACATGAGAAAATCGAATTTTTTTATCCCTCATAATTTACTGGTGTACAGGTTTCCTAAGATGAATAAATTGTCGTTTACGCTCTTTCCTCCTCTTTTGATAAATTTTTCATAGCCATAATCGTACTCAAGTACCCTTGCAGGGGAATCCACGTCTTTCTGAGATGGAGAGAATCCCGGAATGCATATGCTCTTCTCCCTACTTGCATGGATAAGAGGCAATTTGTATAGTTAAAAAGGCATCGATTGGATTGTTATGAGTTTAAAAGTGTTTGCACAATTTGGTGCATCCAATTATAACATGAAATTCCCATAAAACTTCAAATCGAGGGACCAACAAGTCACACCACATTTCAATGTTATGTCAAACTTCTACTTTGTTAATTATTTGGTGAAAATATATCAATAATCATATACATATAGAAAATATTTAAATTATATATAATTATATACTCTCTTCATTTTTTTACACTAAAAATAGATTATTATTTTTACTCGTCGTTTTAACAAATTAAGAGATAAATTTTTTTTAAAATGTTATCCTCCTTGTGAAATAATTATTCTCAATCTTATTGAAGTATTAGGTAGTCAATTAAATTTCAAAGCATAGTATTAATATGAGTAGCTTAATAAAATAAATAATTCGGAAAAGGCTCAAAACTATCCTTAAACTATCTGAAATAGCTTAAATATACCTTTAAACTATATTTCGGACCAAAAATATCATTCCCGTCAAACTATTGGGCTACACCTACCCTTCTAGTTAACGGAAGTATCCATGTGTGTGTTAAATGTCACATGGACGCCACATGGATAAGCTGAACCGGCGGACCCTGCTCAGTTTCCTTCTTCTGCCGCATTTCCAAAACTTTCTGGTGACTGTTCGAGTGTAACCCGATCGAAAACGTCGAACTACTTGCCGGCCGGTATTCTGGTAACAGCCGACCCGATTTAAATCGGACCCCACATGCATTGCAAAGTGTTTTCTCACCGGACCGGTCCGCCATAGTGGAGTCTTCTGCACCCCACAATGACTGCACTGTTTTGCCCCAATTCCTACTCGCTTCTCCATCTTCTTCTTCGGTTTTCTCGCCGTCGGTTTATTTTCTACAGACTTCGATAACTGACCCCAAAAATTGTTGGTTGTAGTGGAGGAAGACGAAGAAAATAACATTGACGGTGGCCAAATTCGGGTACTACTTTCAATTTCACCCCTTAAGGAAAGGATGAAATGAGGGGGGGAAAGAGTGAAATGAGGGGGGAAAAGAGTGAAATTAGGGGATTTAAGTGGTCTATGTGGAGGTGAGGTCCATTTGGCGTGCAATGTGGAGTTCATGTGGCATTTAACACACACATGGATACTTCTGCTTACTAGAAAGGTAGGTGTGGCCCAATAATTTGACGGGAAGGATATTTTTGGTCCGAAATATAATTTAAGGGTATATTTAAGCTATTTCAGATAGTTTAAGGGTAGTTTTGAGCCTTTTCCGTAAATAATTTATGTATCTTTTAAAGGAGAGAGCAAACTGCACTATGAACAAGTAAAAAGAAATTGATGGAATATTAATATTGCAATTTAAAAAAAACATTATATTAGTATGGATTAAGCTATTGTCGCAACATAGCAATTGAACTTTATTTTCACTTGATATTAGTTAATAATCATATACAGTGACTTTATAAATAATTTGCTTGTGTGTTTTTTTTTTCAAATCTATTTTGAAATGTTTTACTTGAGCATAGTGACTTTATAAATAATTTGCTTGTGTTTTTTTTTTTCAAATCTATTTTGAAATGTTTTACTTGAACTCAAAGTTTATCAAAAATAGTTTTTCTACCTTTATAAAGATTAAAATTTACGTACAATCACCGGCTTCTCTTATCACCACTTATAAGACTATAACACATATGTTTTTTTTTTAAAGTAATTTAATTGTATATATATTTTTGCATTGTGTGGTCAATGGTCATAGTATTTTATGCAGACTTATATTTCATATTACCAAGATATGCACAACAATTTTCAGAGTTAATGTTCTAAAATATTGAATTTAAGTGAAAGCATAATATATTCAGGAAAAGATATACATAAGGAGCCTGCTATAATAGCGCAGACATATAAAATAAATGCTCAAAAAATCAATTGTTTTTTCCTATTAAAATGGGTGAAAATCAATTTTAATTTTTGATTTTACTTTTAAAAAAATTAAGTACCTCCTTCAACATTTAACAATCGACATTTTCATACTTTTATAATTTAACTTTAAAAAAAAAATTGCAAAGCTTTTTTAAGTGTTATTTTTAAATATCTTATATGTAAAAATTATAAAAATAAATTCATAAAAAATTATAAAATTATATGTTTGTCATAATCCTACATGCTAGTGATAAAATTATATGTTTGTGATTCTTTTTTGTCTGTTCAAGTTTGGTAGATACAATTATTTGATGAATGTATTAGTGAGAGTTAGTAGATTTTTAACGAAGTATTCGAAGTACATACAAGTTAAATCAAACAAGTTACAAAAAGCTAGGAAATAACATTTTGTTCATAAATAGAAACAAAGAAATAAATAGAAAAATGCATTCAAAATGGAAGAGGTTTTGAAGGATAACAAGTTTGGGAAGAAGAATTAAGAAATGATTGTGGTATAGGGATGAATATTTTTTTATTTTTAATTAGATGACTTAGATTTGAAATATAAAAATAATTCATATTTGTTAGGATGTATTTCAATTTTCAAATATAAATTAATATGTTTAATATAAATTTTAATTTAATTAAAATTCAATAAGAAGTTAAAAAATAGGTTATAAGTTATTTTTAAAATGAATTTAAAATTTTAATGGCTAATTTAAATAAAATAAAAACTATTCTTAAAAGAGTGAATTTATGAGCAAACAAATTTTATTCATTAACTATATGTAAGCCCATCCCCATTTACTTTTGTATCAATTTACAAGAAAAGGCGTGTTAAAATTGAGAAAATAGGCGAGCATAATCCTTTATAATTTATTTTAAAAAAAATAACTAGCAAAGTTTTTTTATGTGCTATTATTAGATATTTATATGTAGAAATTAAAAATTCTTATAAAATATAAAATTAAAAATATTTTATAAAAGATTATTAAAATTATTTGTCCGTTACGATCCTATCTATTAGTAATGATGTTAATAGATAATTTTGTTATTTTTTTGTCTGGTCAAGTTTGGTAAGTATACTTATTCGCTATTTATATTAGTGAAAGTTAGTAGATATTTGATGGAGTATTCGAAGTACGCATGAGTTGAATCAAGCAAGTTAAAAAACAAAACTAGAATATAACATTTTATTCATAAATAAATAAAAATAAATAAGGAAGAAAAAGAAAGAAATAGACATTCAAAATGGAAGAGGTTTTTGAAGGAATAAACAAGTATTAAAAGTAGAATGTAGAAATGATTGTAATCACAAATATTTTTTATTTATAATTAAATAATTTAAGTTTGAGATACAAATATAAAATTAAATTTTTTAAGACATAATTTTAATTAAATATAAATTGAAATGCTTAATATAAATTCGAGTTAATCAAGATATTCAATTAGAATATTGAATATACTAATAAATTAATAAATATATTTTTTTCATTTTTAACTATAGATCCTCAAGTCTAAAATATGAATTCATTTTTGTTAAGGAATATATTACACTATGTATAAACTCATGAACTTAATATTAAGTGATTTTAATACAAATATCAACAAAACACCTCGTATGAACACGTGAATTTCAACACAAATATCAATAATACACCTCGTATGAACACACGAATTTCAAAATTGAGTAATTTCAATATAGATATCAATAAAATACCTCGTGTGAACTCCCATTTTAAAAACGGAAAATAAATAGTCACGAAACAAATACCAGACATCACGTAAAAACAAAATAAAAAAAGTAGGTAGATTGGTTTGTTTGGCTTAAAAACAAAATAAAAGTATCTTGAGTAGAAGAAGCCAAACTTGTGTCAACTTTAATGATGACTTTGTTTTGCTTAATTACAAAATAAAGCCCAGAAATTTGCCATTTTTTATTTCTTCCATATGAAAATCAAGAATCCATCCAAAAAACTAATCATTACTTACCATAATCAGTTGGCAAATATTGCTATAAATTCAAGCTTAATTGTGGATTTGCAGAAGCAGAAAGTTTAGTAGTAATAATAGTGATAGCAGAGCAGAGTTTTCTCTCTCTGTGTTAAGTTGTCTTCTCTCTCATATAAAGGAAAAAAAAGGTATTTGCCTTTCTTCTCTGCTGCTACTCTGTATATCTTTTCCCCTGTTTTTCTGCTTCTTTTGAAACCCCTTTTCTGTTTTTGTTTTTGTTGTTTTTTAGTAACACCCTTTTGATTATTCTTTCTGTTTAACTTGTTTTTTTTTTCCAGAAAAAATGATGCCTGTGGTGAATGGTATGGGTTGGGTGGATGGTAAGGAGGATGGAGGAACTGGTGCTTGGGTTAATCAGAATAATGGGAACAATGAAAATCATCAACAGAACAATGGTGGCTTTTCTAATTTCCAAGCTATGGTTGATGGTGGAGGTGTGGACTGGTACATGGGTGGTGCTGCTAGTAACAATCATCACATCAACAACAACAACAACAACAATGGTGGTGGTGGCAACATGCAGAGCCACATTTCTTACTCTACGGGTTTCACTGAAGCTGAAAACAATTTGCTTCTGCAGCCTGTGGATTCTTCATCTTCTTGCTCGCCTGTGTCTGGTAATGTTTTCAACAACCTTGACCCTTCTCAGGTAAACTTCTTCATGCCCCAAAAATCCACTATTCCTCCTTCACTCACTGGGTTATCCAACAACCCATTGGAGAACAGCTTCAATTTGGGCTGTGACAATTCGTTGGGTGTGTTGAATCAAGGTGGGAATGGGATGATGAATACTGGGTTTCATCATCTGGGTTCACAAAACCAGTTGGGGACGAACAATCTGAGTTCTTATACTCAGTTTTCTTCTCCCAATCTGCTGCAGATGCCTCAGGTAGCTGGTGGGTATAGTTCCTTGGGGTTTGGGGACAACAATTCTGCTAATGGAAACACTTTGTTTCTCAATCGGTCTAGAACTCATAAACCTTTAGATAATTTTGCTTCGATTGGAGCACAGCCAACTCTTTTCCAGAAAAGGATTGCTAAGAACTTGGGAAATAATGGTGAAAATTTAGGGGGGTTAGGTACAGAAATCGGTCAATCTTCCAGTAATCTGGAAGGTTTTGATAAGAATAAGGAATGGAACGATAGAAAAAGGAAGTTCAGCATGAATGATGAATTTGATGATGTTAGCATGGATGGAACATTGAATTACGACTCCGATGAGTTCATCGATATCTCAAACAAAATGGAAGATGGGATAAAAATAGGAGAAAACAGCTCAAATGCAGCCAGCACTGTCAGTGGTGCTGATCAAAAGGGAAAGAAGAAGGGACTTCCAGCTAAGAATCTGATGGCCGAGCGACGCCGCAGAAAGAAGCTTAATGACAGGCTTTACATGCTGAGATCTGTTGTCCCAAAGATTACTAAGGTATGAAATTCTTTTTACAGAAAATTCTCGTGAATTTCGATTACGAATTTAACATGTTTTAGCCATTTACAATCATCAGCATTTAGCTTCCATTTATTTATTTGTTGTTTACTTTCCTTTTTGTTAAGATTAACTTGTGTATTTATGGTAAGCAAGATTGAGTTTTGCATAGTTCAAAAGGCTTGTGAATTAAGTACAAACTGATAGTGTAGCATTTAATTCACTCACATGGACTGTATGAGATGATTTTTAAAAGCATCTTAATTTTGGACCACATAGGGAATAGAACTATTCTTGAAAGGTACCTCCCCCTACAGTAAAGAGTTGTTATCTATTTCACTGGCTTGTTGTATGAACTTTAGTTTTAATTGTTGGGACAAGTGATCAATCTTTCCCTCTTGGTGAGGGATTGAAAACCGCCCTCATCCAACCAAGATGATATCGATTGCTCGTGTGGAATGACTATTTAATGAGAGGTTGATGGTATTGACTTCTTCTTTAGCTAGCCTCTTGGTTTTTCGAAGGAACTTATTAAAATACCTAGAAGGCTCATGCAAATCTACTAAGCAATTTCTGTGCCCGGTGAATTACCTTTAATCTGATTGTTGATTTGGTTTGTATGTTGGCAGATGGACAGGGCTTCAATCTTAGGAGATGCAATCAAGTACTTGAAGGAGCTTCTGCAGAGCATCAATGAGCTGCATAATGAGTTGGAGTCCACACCAGCTAACTCTTCATTGAGTCCAGCAACAAGTTTCTATCCCCTGACACCGACTGCGTCAGCTCTGCCAAGTCGTATAAAGGAGGAACTTGTTCCAAGTTCGTTTCCGAGCCCCCTGTCCAGCCCTACTGGACAACCTGCTAGGGTAATCTTGGCATCTCATTCTCTTAGAATTCATAATGTTGTTGGTTTTCGATGATGCATTGTTGTGTTCTTTTTATTCATGTAGATTGAAGTGAGGGTCAGGGAAGGAAGAGCGGTGAACATTCATATGATCTGCAGCCGCAAACCAGGGGTTTTACTCTCAACAATGAAGGCTCTGGACAGTCTTGGACTGGACATTCAACAAGCTGTTATCAGCTGCTTCAATGGGTTTGTGTTGGATATCTTCCGAGCTGAGGTACCTTCTTTCTCTTAACTTCCATCTCGAACAGTAGGATTAAAAATGTAATAGTATTAATTTTAGATTGTTTTTAATTGCAGCAATCGAACGAAGGTCAAGAAATGCATCCAGATCAGATCAAAGCAGCGTTGATGGACTCTGCTGGCTTTCATGGGGGGATGATATAAGCTGCTCTGGTATACGAAGGAGAGGCTCTATCGAAGATTTTGGACCTCAGGGTGCTATAGCTTTTAGACCTCAGACTTCCTATACTGCTTTTTTAGTTTACTTATGTTTTCATGTTATTAGATGGTTACAGACCATGGTGGTCCGACCCTTCCCGGACCCCGCTCATCGCGGGAGTTTAGTGCACCGGGTTGTCCTTTCTTTTTTAGTCAGTTATATTGGTGTTTTCTTTAGGAGAGAAACATTGAGCTTATGAAGCTCCAAAACTGAATGCTATGATATTCCTTTCAACAAGTTCCTAGTCCAGCTTCATCTTTCTTTATTTAGACATTTATTTACAGTAACTGCTTTTCATTTCACTTGAGAAAATGAGAATGAATGATCACTCAATTTGAATTAAACTTTTGCCTAATTAAAACCCGATTAATACAAAAATATTTGCAACGATAATTATGTTAGACAAATAGTACTAAGCAACTGTGATAAGAATCATCTTACTTGGAAAAAATAAGAAAATAATGCGGAAATTAAAATATGAAGATTAAAGATAATAAAATTCTCAAATTTCAAAATTAAGTATTAAGTATTTTCAAATTAACGGATTAAGGCTAATCATGATACTAATAAAATCAACGGAAAAGGGTCATATTTGTCCCTCTACCATGTCTGAAGGTAGAAGAGCAATATTACCATTTTCCATAAAATCAATTCATGAACTTAAATTAAAAGGTAATCTGGACCCCTATTTTTTTTGAAAAAATAGTGTCAATAATTAGTACTTCATTACCTTCTTTAATTAAAAAAATTGAAGTTAGGAACTAATCTTACCCCTCAAAAGAGGTGTAAAGAAGACAAACTATCAAATAATAATAATAATAATAATAATATTGTTCTTGTAAATAAAAATAATAAAATGCACCACTATATCTAGGGAAAATCCATTCCAAATAACCATGAAAATCAATCTACTTTTATGGCAATAATTAAATACACTAAAATCTAAGTAAAAAGAATGTAAAAATACTACCAAAATTCTTGCCAAAAAACTATCTAATAAAAATAAGGAAAGAAAAGTGACGATCCTTGGCACCAAAATCCTTTTGTTTGGGCATGAATCCACGTACAATTTAGCAACTTTTTGGGGAACAATCCTAAAAGATATAAAATAGATAGTAATGATTACATCAATCATTGATGATCAATGCAAAAAAAACATCTTAAACCGGGTTGAAATTCAAGATTAAATTGGGTTCAATTGGAGATTCTCTTAAAATAGGTTAGGATTTGAATGAGTTGATATTGAACTCAATTCAAATTATTTTGAGCACAACCCTTAAAATTTTGGACAGGTTGGGCAAGCTACCTATAATTGGGCTATTTTTGACACCCCTATAGAATACTATTGCCATTGTGAAGTTCTTGTTCCAGGATGATTATGCAAGATATATTTGAGTTTGTGTTCTTTTACGTAGTATACTAACTGAATTTTGGTAAGCTTGCCATTTCTGTCTACTAACAAAACTAATCATCTAAAACGAAAAAAGACTTTGGCTCTTGCTACATAAAGCATATGCGTAAAGAAGAACCCAGTATGAAGAATTTACAATGTCCTGCTGCTCTACCAAATCATACTATCCTATAATTGAAATATCAAACATTAATACGACTGCTTGATTTGCCCAACTTTCCAAACGCAAACAGCAATATGGTGGTGTGGAAGACAATGGATAAGGAACCAGGCCAACAAGAATATATAGATAGATAGGCCAATGACCAAAATTGCACAACACAAAAAGCTCTCCACTCAGAAAAAACTTCTTTTCTATCGCATTACCATAATTGCTGATACAAAATATGTTATCTGCCCAAAGCAGTTGGATACGACTACCACAAAAATCAACAGTAAGGCAGGTACATAGTTGAATTGAAATCTTACTTACAGCTAGAGCTAGAGAAATTGGTATGTACAAAGTGAGATTGGGAGAAGCAAGGTTAATGACCACGCTGATAATTTACATATACTATATATAGATAGATAGATAAGGGGCCATATATTGGCTCCAAAAAAGGGTTCAAAACTGCAAATACTGAAGCTGCATTTATATGAAGAGACCATCCCATCCAGAAGTCAAAGGGAGTTGATATTGTAGGTTATATTCAAAAATCCCCAAAAAAGTAACACCTAGGTGGATAAAAGCCATCTCCTCGCTATCTTATAAACCTGCCAAATACAAAACAACAGTAATTAAGCAACTAGAAAAAACAGCTGGAGGCATCTCCCACCCTAATTTACAGGGAAAATGTTTTCAAAAAACTGAAGCAAAAAGGAATCACTTGCTCTTCAAGTACATCTTTTCCGAGTACCTCGATTTTGGAGGAAAACCTAAGATTCTGCTTGACCAGATTCAGAAGGAAGTTGCAGATTCTTCACTTCTTTAGCATCTGAGCCCTCTGCAACAGAAGAAGTGTCCTCGCCTTTTGAATTAAGGGTCCCTGGATTCATACGCTGCACCTCCTCTTTTGTATAGATGAAAATCTTGCGAACCATACAACAAAATTCCCTGTTTCAAACCAGTAGAAGCCGATAAGATAATGTAACAAACACAAAAAGCACAGCACTGATCTAGAAAAACTACACAAGTAAGCAGCGCAGGAGGAGGAAAGAAAATAATCACTTCGATAAATTAAAACCAATGATATTAAGTACTCACTGCCATGGATCATCTCCAACAAGCATCATGTCACCCTCATCATCAGTGTATACAACCAGCCAACTCTTACTCCGAGCCTTGAGTTCACCATTAAAATCAAAAAGCTGATCCAGTTCAGCAATCAATTCGTCATAATTGTTGAACTTTGCAAGATCTACAGATCTTCCGAGTGCTGTACCCTGTTTATGAACCTGTAGGCAAAAATAAATCATTAGAAATTTCATTAAAGCCAACAGCCAAAGTTGTGACAAAAGATCAGATTCAAACCTTTGTGCAGCTCCTTGTAGAACTACTATGACCTTTGCCATCCCTATCTCTAGCAGCAAGATGAAAGGTATGAAATTGTTTGTCATGATCATTAGCTGCAATTCCATCATCCACCTTTGATCCCTTTGATTGCTCAGACCTTTGATCAGAATCAGTGGCAAGGGATTGATGAGGGTGTATACCAATATTCATGTCACTTGCTGGATCAATCAATGAACTTTTCCGCATCACAACAGGATCAGTGCAAACGTTACTTGTAAGGGGAATGCCAAATAGTTTGCAGTTACCCTCTTTGGGTTTCACAGCCTCAGGTTGCTTTACTACAGTGGGTTTATGCATCATTTCTCTTGAATGAGAGGAGAGCTGCATGTAAGGCGACACTGGTTGAGGCATAATCCAGCTTCCCTGCTGATTTGCAACCCTACAACCGGGGAGGATTGAAAACTCACCATAACCACTATACCTAGCATCTCCCCGCATTTGATAGGGAGTATCACCCCCTAGGCCAGGAGCTTTTGAGCCAGAATCCATCAGATTAAGAGAGAGACTGGAAGACAGAAGAGACCATGGCTTTCCCAATAAGCTAAAATCCTTTTCCTGATCTTGTGTTTGTTGCTTCACCAAGCTAGCACCAAATGCTGCTTGGTCCGCAGAGGGTAAACAGAACCCGTGGGAGGAGTTATTTGGCACTCCAAAACCTGATAATAAATCTGTGAGAGATGATTCAGGCCTCCCTAAAGGTAGCCATTTATCTGGAAGATATCTCTTTGATGCAGAATGAATATCATTCTTTTCATCATTCACTGATGGTTGCCATATCATTGGTTTCTCAGACAAGTCTGTCTCATTACTTTCTGCAAAACCGCCTCTAAAGGTCGATAACTCTTGACCTTGCAAGACCCTCGGAAATCCACTGGCTTGGGAATGGTCTGCTGTTGCTCTTGATGAACCTTTAACAAAAAATAAGAAAGTACATGACAATTACTTAGCTCGAACACAAGACTTATAAGCGGTGCAAGATACTGAATAGAAAAGATCGGGATGAGATATCCACCTTCCCTAGTAAGGACAGATGAATCAGGAGATGAGGGAACAATACTGGATCTAGGCCTTTTTGGCCTTGCGACTGGAGGTGCATTAAGTGCAGGAGGGCTAAGAGCTGGTTCTATTTTCCAGGGTGAAACTCGGTCTGGCCTTGGAATGCTAGAATTTTCATCCCACCGAACCTTAAGAAACCATAAATGAATGACTTTCAATGTGATATGAGATAAAAGAAACAGTCAAACCAGGAAAATAAAGTAGAAACTACCTTCAGACATCTCCACTTAGATTCAAGCCACCTTTGGGGATCAGCATCTTCCATGCCAACTATAGTTCCAGTAAACCTATAACATTGTAAGTTAATTAAATCATAGAATTGAATAGAAAATACCCTGCTACAGAAAAATTAAATCAACAGTCTAAATGATCTACAGCCAGTCACCAAATGACTGTCATTTTATCCTGTCAACTAGAAGTTTCCATTACACAGGTCAAGATTACAACCTGCAACTCACAATTTAAACAGTAAAAAGATTATTTCTACAAAATAAACTGCTGCCCACCTTTGCTCTGGAGCTTCTTCACCTTCGAACCTCATCTTAAACCTCATTCCAATAGAGTAATTGTTTTTCACAGATTCCATATAGTGGTCATATGGAACTATAAACTCAGCAGGGCTTGTCCTGTAACATAACAGTAAGTTAGTAAGGAAGGTTTAATCCTTTTGTCAATGTTAAATACCAACAACAATTCAAGTACCTACTTTCTCACCCTACTTTCCCCAATAAATGGACATAAAGATACCAATGAAAAAATAAATGGTAAAGTTTGTTGAGTTATTGATATCAGGAGGCCATCAAACATATGAAGCAGCCAGGTATTCTAGTGGGCAACCGATTAAAATAAAATGATTCCCAAATGCATAGAGGCAACCAATGAAACAACATGCACTATTAATACCAACCACTGGAGAAATACTATAAAATGTTTCCAAATGTATAGACAACAAGCATTAAAACAACATGAGCTACTGATTCCAAGTTTCCAACCTCTGGAGAAAGATTAAATGTAACATTTAACTTATAATCAAAGATCTCTAGTTACGTCCTTTCAGTCGGTGCTTTATTTAGTCATTTCAGACCAGGTACCTTGGTTTGTAATACACAGTGAACATCGTTTTTGTTTGAATGGCATGCCAAGCTGTTGCAAGTACACCAAGATGCATGCTATGACTGGATATCACCGATGATGGAGCATTTCCCTGCTGTCTCATGGCGCGTCTAACTCCAACACGAAGCTCCCCATTCTCACCTCTAAAGTAGCACAACACTTCTAGTCAGACTCTAATAATGGAACAAATGAATTCAGAGAGGGTTTCACGAATTGAACCTAAGAAATATGAATGCATCCCCAGCAACAAGCCTCTTCGAACTAACAAAGACACTCCAACCACTCTGAAGAAGATGCCTCCTAGGTTGGCCTGGAGTTCAAATGCTTGGGTGAGAAACAAACCAGAGGTTACATGGCAGGAAAAACACACCAACCCTCCAATAATGCCATACAGTGCACGGTAAATAAAGAAGCATGTTACCAGACTTCCAAAGACAATTTCGAATACGAAGAAAAGGCGAATTGAAAATCTTACAACTTTGGTTCCTACCCTCCAAAGCATCGTCCGAAAGAAGAAAATGAAAAATCAATATTGGTTCCTAACATTATTCTTCTTTTGAGCTGTGACACTATGTTATTCTTCCTTTGAGTTGTGACACTATGTAATCATATTTTTAGTTAAATTATTATATAGGTAACAAACATGATATGAAATGCAAAGACAGAGGAATTTCTTAAACCGCTAAAGTATTGTTCAAATGAAATTTGCATCCCTCTTCTTTCTTCAGATTTTACTTTAGTAAAATCCTAAATAATCTAGTTAATATTTTTACAAGAGCCACATCAGGTTTGTAGCAATCTTCATTTGGCCGTGTGATTACAAGAATGCAACTGGTATTATACACCAACAATGGCACTTAATAAGGAAGAATGTGCTCTGTGATGGTGCATCTCTATGTTGCACCCACCCACCCACCCCCCACCCCACTCTCCCACCCCGAAAGGAGGCCTGGCCTTTATTGCCTTCAACTTAAGCTCTTAAAGGGCATACATTGGCCAAATAGAGGTGGAGGTGGTAAGCTTTATAGACAAAAGGTGATTAAGATTCTGCTGGGCATCATACCCCGGAATATATGCCTGAATCGCCACTCATTTCCATGTAAATCTTTGGCCACCAACTCCTGTGTGGGAGGCTGCCGAGACATGTCCTGTTAACGATGAAAATAAAAATCATTAGCCACTCGATGTCCCCAATATAGTAACCATGAACACATTGAGAAATATTCTTCTAACCAGTGGGGGGAGGCATTCATCAGCATGCCGTCTCAAGACGGAAAATCCACCGTGAGTGCTTGTATCAGAGGCTGTTAGTGTCTTACAAAAAGAGTGTACATGAAATCGTGGTGGAGGAGGGCGCATAGGTTCCTTCTTCACTGTATTCTCATCTTGCTACAACAGTCATTTAGGATATTAGATGATTTATTCAACTAGAAATTCAAGATTTGAATAGCTCGACCTACTTTATTCAACATGAGATCAAAAAACCAAAAATTGAAAATAAAAGAAAAAAAGTTAAAAATAAACATAATGGTAAACCTACATTTGGCTCCGGCATCAAAGTCACTTGTGCATACACCTCATCAGTATCTGGTTCAGCCTGAAAATGCAGTCAAAAGTCAACACAGAAACACCAGCTAAGCACCAACTGTATAGATAAGAATGTTCATAAAAGGAAAAAGGACGGTAAGCCAAGAAAAAATCGGAAACACATTAAAGCAGCAGCATTAACAAAACCATTACCTTTAACAGGACATTCACCACACGGCATAGGATCTTAGATGGAAGATTATACAAAGGCATCTGCTGGTCAGCCACTTGATTTGTTGATGCTTCAACCTACCATTCAAACACATTCGATTACAGAAAGCTCTATTGCAAATCAGTTCCATCGACAACTAAATTTCCTCAAACCCAACCCCTCTCCCCAAAAAGGAAAGGATCATGATTGAATTTAAGCTGTCAAGCTACAAACATCATTACGAGAAACAGAGTATCTCGGTAATGCATGTTCAACAGGGTATTTAAAAGTGAAATTGAACAAGGGATTCCGATAAAACGAAGGTAGAAAACGAAATTAAAGTGTTCTTACAAACAAACCTGCTCGATATGTCCTTGAGGGAAATAGTACACCAGCTCACCCTCTCGAGGTACGGTCACAAGTGGACCGGCACATGAACGCCAAAGCTCCGTGTACAACGCCGTATCAGCATCAACTTTGTAAACAAAAACAAACACAAATAAGAGAACTCACCGGAAAATTCCATGTTATAAAACAAATCACTACAAATTCCGTTCTAATTACCTCTTCCGACACCGGAACTACTCCTAACAGTCTCTGAAACCGGCCTAGAACCATCACTCGGCTCGCTGTAACCTTTAATCGACACCTCCGAAGCAGCCATTTCCGTACACTAATTCTCAACACAGATCTCTCATATCCACACTAATCAATTCCAAAAACAAACACAAAATAAAACTTCCTTCTCCAAAATTCACCAGAAAACAAGCACTGAACTCTTCCTCAGCTGAAAAACATGCAAAACTGGTAACCAAAGAGACCCTAGAAACAGCAATCAACACTCAAAATTGAAGTTCAAGAGCTTTCTCGCTCTAGTTTCTCTCTCTATAAACTGTATGTATATGCGTTTGTATGTATCTATCTTCAATGGATAGAAGGAGGAGCTTCTTCATGTAAGTGATGAGTGAGAAAGAGAAAAAAAAAAGACACAAAAGCATTGAGGGAAAGAGGGAGACCCTTTCGATAACCAAAGGGGTCAAAACGGTTGCAGCAATCATTTCAACCGCGGTTAAAATTTAACCCTGGTTGGGTAACTTGCTACAGCCCGTTTGTTTCTGTCTTTTCAACCGGGTATAGCCGGTCGTTAAGACACTGCCCAGGGGGACAATTCATAAAGGAGGTATTAACGGCGTGTACGGTTAGACGTTTGATGCTGTCGTATTCTCATTGGGTTATTAGATTGACGCCGTCTGCTTTTTGCCGTTAGTTAGAATATTACACCTACTTACTACTCCCTCTAATTTATGTGATAGTGTTCGATTTTATACTGATATAACAAGACATGACAAGAGAAGACACACAAACGTACAAAAGAGGAGGTGCGAAAGGCAAATGTTGAGACGCATGATAATAGATAGAGATGATTAAACAGGATATAACATGACAAGCCTTTGTTTAATCAAAGAGGTGATCTTTTATATATGATGGTGTGAAGTTTGAACATATGAGTAGAAAATTTGTAGTAGGTACTCTTGTGTTTTGCTTTTCCAAACTAGCTCCATTGATATTATTATCTGTATTTGTTTAATTTTTTCGTTAGTTTCGTAATATTCATTGTTAGTTTTATTCTACTTATTATCTCTTATGCATTGGTTTTTTTTTTACCATCACGTTGTTGTCATTGTTATGTTTTCATTTAAGTTGTGTTTATGATATTGAAGGTATTTTCGAAACAGTTTATTTACCTACATAAGATAAAAATAAGATTCGCATAAACTTTACTTTTTGTAAATTCAATTAATTAAATTATACTGAATATATTGTTTAGAAAATTATGCTCTAAAAAACATACTTGTGTGATTATAACTTAATTTTCCAAGGATAAAAATGAATTTTACAATTAAATCATTTCTAATCATGGAAAAATGTTAATATTTTAAGCCAAATTAAAAAATATTACATAAATTAAAAAAGATATTATTAAATATATGTAATATACAAACATGTATTTTTACTTGGCTTAAATTGTCATTTGTGTCTTTGAATTTTGGAATGTGCATATGTATACGCTTAAATTAATATAAAATTAAATAAGTAGACTTATATATCTTAAGCGACGTCTTATATAGCATTCTATGTGAACTAAACCACATAAAATATACGTGTGTCTATGTATTTAATTTTATAATATAAATTAAGTGGTTACTTATTGAAGGATATAAATATTAGTAGTTGAATGTGAATGAAAAGTCACACTTATAATTTTGCCAATTAAATATAATAAATGTTGGAGGTTGGTTTTCAAAAAAATGTGGAGAGAGTATACTATTGTTTTGATGGGGAAGCTGCTTTGTCGTGCTATTAACGGGCAGAGTAGGATGGGGGTTAAGTACTCACCATCCATTAGTAACCCTGGTTACTTCTCATCGTTCATTTCGTTTCATATTAGTTAATTATTTTTTTTTAAAAAAGATAATAAGGTTAAAAATATTTTTAAATGATGTGAAATGAATAAAAATATCATTCATTTATAGTTTGACTCAAAAATATAGTTACCGTCAATACTTAAAGAAAAATATTCTTACTGTCAAGACTTTAGTCTAGAAATGACCCTATGGTTACTAAATGAATCAAACATTTCATTTTCCGAATAAATATATTATTTATTTTCTTTTTAAACACATTTTCTTCCTGATTAAAATATTATTAAAGAACCTTATTATTGTTTTCTTTCTTTTAAAATTACTTTAACAAATAAAAATGTAGGAAATAATTTTTTTTCTTCTTAATCTCATTTATCAATTAAAATAGAATAACTTCATGTACCCTTTCAACGGATAATATATGTCATGTATATAAGATCATAATATATCCAATATTAATTTTTATTATATAACGATAAAAAAAAAAAACTGAATTGAAGTAGGATAAACATTTGCTAATTTAAACATATATTATTAGAAAAAAATGTGTTAAAAAATATATATATTTATTTGGAAAATGAGTATTTTTGACCTATTAAATAACAATAAAGACATTTTTGAACCAAACCATAAACGGAGGACATTTTTGTCATTTCACCATAGTTTAAGGATAATTTTGACCATTTTTCCTTTCAAAAATAATTGTCTCATATTTATTATTCACCTAATTGAATCAAGAAAAAAACTTTTCCATATTACTTTTGCAATTATTATTTTTTACAAGTATTCACAGTTATTTGTGAAATTCTCAAAAAGTACCTTAATGGTAATTAATAAAATTATTTTTTTATTTATGATTTCTTAATATATCTAAAAAAAAAGAAAAATGATCAATTAATATGAAACGAAGATGGTAGTAAATGAAATGTACGGTATGGGTCAGGGTGTCGTTCACTATTTGTGCGCGCCGATGTGATATGATATTATGATTACTAGACGTATTACCAATAAGAAAGTGTTTAGATCTGATTAAATTTTAATCCTCATATTATATTATTAAATTTAAATTTGAAATTTGTGATTAAGAATACAAAAATCCTAATTATTCTAACATTACTCAACTGGGAAGCTTTCGTGTTTTCTTTTTCCTTTCTTTTTCACTGCATAAGATCAGTTTGCCTCTTTACCAAAATGAGCATAAGAATATGTTTTATTGATTAGTAATACATGGATTGAAATCACTAAATTACAAAACAAATCTTCAATATAGTAACCGATTTTTTTTATTTTATTAAATAAAAAATAATAATGATTGTATGAGGTAAAAATTAGATATGAATGACATGAGTGAATAAGATGTGACACATATAAGAAGAATATGTCAAACGTGACTCCACATGATTAACGTCAAGTGTTGTCTTGAACGCTAAGGGCAAGCATATACTCTTACTTTGTATTCTTACGCTCTAAAATTTGGTGATTCCATGGTTCTGAAGGATATCAACAATTGGAGCTTATTGGTGATCTGTTAGCCACCAATATCAAAATGCAGGCTCTTCTCGCACGATTAACGGCAAGACGGGCAAGCATATACTCTTACTTTGTATTCTTATGCTTTGAAATTTGGTGATTTCATGATTCTAAAGGATATCAACAACTGAATCTTATTGGTGATCTGTCAGCCATCAGTATCAAAACGCAGGCTCTTCTCGTTTGATTATCTTGTTTTTTCAATTCAATTATGAATTCGTTATTCCTTTTTTACTTTGTTAACGTTAATTAATCAAGGTATAGCACACAAATTATGTGTTTTGAGCATCTCAATTCTCGTGTCTTTATATCATTTTGAGGTAAACAAATATATTGGAAATATATACGGTACAATAAACGTTATTAGAACAAATGAAACATTCCGTAACATAACTTAACTCTTAATTATGGCTAAGTTCAATGCCAAAACGGTTGTGATTATTAAGATTATACATTGTACTTGTACATAACAAATTACTTGTTCATTTAATATGGTTTATTAATTGTACCTAAGCTAAGTAAGGCAAAACGTATACGTAGTAGTTAGGAGAAATTGAAAATGGAGGCATAATTTAATTTATCCCCAAAAAGTTGTTTTTTATATTTTAAAACAACTCAATTTAAGTTTAACCCTTAGTGAAATACGTAAAATATGTAACTGCACAAATTTGGAAGACGTATTTAAATCATAAGTTTTAAGAAATAAATCTCATATTGTTGTAAAACTTAAGAATAAAAGAATAATATAGAGATGAAGACAAGAAAAAGAGGAACAATATAAGATAACTTTCTTTCTTTCAAGTGTTCATCAAATCTTCAAGTGTTCACCAAATCTTCAAGTGTATACAATATGAACCCTTATGCCTCTATTTATAGTGTAACATAGAGGCATACAAAAGGTTAGTCATAAACATAACATTAACATGAATATAATGGAGGAGGTTATTGAAGTGAAAGGTTACAAGAATAATGGTTATATAGTTGGAGGTTATGGTTATCTTCATAATAGAGGAAAGTAATGGAGATAATTGGTGAGAGTAACTTCTTGGTGTAGTGGACATCCACACTATAATATTTTATAACACATATTATATTTTTTGTTAATAATATATATCATATAAATTGAGATTAAAATTTTCCGACATTGTAATATTATATGGGAAATACCACCGAAGGATGTGAAGCAGTAGATGAGTTTGTTCATTCCTTAACTAGAGGTCTCGAGTTGGAATTCTGCATATGAAAAAAATACTTAGTAGGAGCACTATCTCCCGACTAGGGCCATATTCAATACAAATTCGAATTAATTAGGTTTCGATGCAAATACCGAACATAGATATAGATATTAAATGGTAAGGAGAAATGATAAGACGGAGCAAAGTCCTTTAAAATGGGACCGAGCTGATTTTTATCTACTACTATTGAGTGGTCTAAAAGCTACTCCCTCAAAATAAATGTCCACTACGAAAAAAAAAACAAATTTTATCCCAAATAAAATTTGCATTTTATAAGTTTAAAGACAAAGTATATTGTTTCAATTATATTTTATATTAAATACTAACTATTTTTTCTTAATAGTGCATAAGTGCTCAATTCTAAAACAAATTAATATCTAATAAATAGAGGTAATTTAGTAAATTATATTTTATTTTTTTAATAAACGTGAAATAAACTAAAACGACACTTATTTTGGAACAGAAAGATTATAAAACAGTGGAATTTTCACCACAAAAATAACTTTATTTTGGAAAATTTTAGAAAGCGTCTCGAGATTATTATTTTTATCCGAACTTAATATTTGCAATTAATATAGATATATAATATTTATACACAATTTCATCATTCAAGTATAATTATATCAATTGTATGTTTATATTATTAACAAAAAATATTCTTTTGAAAAAAAAATACATAATACAAATATTGAAACAACAACAACAACATAATCCTATAATAGGATCTGAAAAGAATAATGTATACTCAATCTCACTCCTATACCTTCGAATAAAGAGATCATTTTCAACAGATCCTCGATCAATATAAATATTGAGTGCGAATAAAAAAAAATCTCCGTTTACTTGACCCCAAACTCATACATTTCCACAATGTCTCTATCATCTTTTGTGCTAATGTAGTTTCCGCTTGTTCACAAGCAAAGTACAAAATAAAGCACAACTTGGTGGAAATTTTTTCCTATTCAACCTTGACATTACTTTTCCATGGATTTTTTTTAAAAAAATAATATTATTTAGTCCTTTAACTTTGCCACATCAAAAAAGTAGTGCCCCTAGTATTCTCACAACCTTTAATTTTTATTATTAATAATAATGAATGTAGATGTTATAGGGTGCCAAATTGTCCCAAACAATGCATGGTGTTTTAGGGGTTGGTTGAAGGGTTTACCCTAATTAGGAAATAAATCAAGCAAATAGCCTTGCCACACCTCAACACTAGGTAGGTGACTAGGTGATTGTAGGTAAACAATACACCTCACTTGGTTAGTTTTGCTTTTATACTCATAATATTCGGCTTAGACTGCGTGTGCTTTAACTAATTTTATGAATAATCTATTATTTTACAATTGTATAGATACCAAATTAATTTATCGATACTTAATCATCTAGATTTCGATATATGAGAAGTAATCATATACTAATATTTTGATTTCACTATGATTTGAATTTTAGATTGAACAATATTCAATTTATTTTACTAACCACTTGACTGTACCTTTAAGTGCACGTCTCGTGGCTAATATATATGGAATACATTTTTTATAATAGTATCGAAAAAAATATTTACACAATTCAATTACTTAACAAATAATTACAATCTCTTATGATAAGGATCAAATTATAACGTGATAAATATATTAATAGACTAGTTATGATAAATTAACTCTTGTTAGTATATATATATTTTAAATTAGTATTTATATATATATCACAAAGTTTGATGTTTTGAATTTGACTGTAATAAATTAAAGCGAGAAAAAAGTGAATAAGATGTGCGTGTTAGTGGTTGTTTATTCATGAATTATTAAAGTAACAAATGATTGTGATGTAGTGATAAGCAATATTCTGTTAAGAATTAGAGATTTTGAATTTAAGTCTTAGGTATATAATCACCTTTGTAAATAAATATTTTCCTCAATATGGAAATTTGAAGATTTACATTTGAACCAACACCAATACCTATGTAGGCAGCGCGGGCGTTCCACGTTCGGGGCAAGGCGGCATCAGCCAAGGCCTGCGCGCATCTGACAAGCGGCGTCGGCCAACGGCAGGCGGAATCATCCAAGACCTGCGTGCATCGGACAAGCGACGTCGGCCAACGGCAGGCGGCATCGGCCAAGGCATGCACGCATCGGACAAGCGACGTCGGCCAACGGCAGGCGGCATCGGCCAAGGCATGCACGCATCGGACAAGCGACGTCGGCCAACGGCAGGTGGCATCAGCCAAGGCATGCTGAGGGCACGTCTGCCTGGGCGTCACGCATCGCGTCGCCCCCCGCACGCCGCAAGGCGTCGCTGGGGGCGGAATCTGGCCTCCCGTGCGCCCCGAGCGCGCGGCTGGCCTAAATGCGAGTCCACGTCGACGGACGTCGCGGCAAGTGGTGGTTGAAACTCAACTCTCTCTTGTTGTCGCGGCTACAGCCCGTCGTGCGTCCGAACTCCCGGACCCTGATTGCGCCGTAGGAGACACCAAATGAGAAAAAGAGGGCATTGAAGCTATTTTGGGGCAAACATATAAAAGTTGTGATCATAAATTAAGGTAATGAATGTGCCCCTACTAAACAAGGTAAAATTATGCTTTAGTTGTCCATCTTTCCAAAAGTTATTATGATGTTTTGTAACCTTTTCAATTTATAGAATTTGATGGAACTAATCAATTGGAAGAAAAACAAATATACAGAGTTTCCTGTCCAAATACTTGCAGTGAGAATAAATACATTTCTCTTTTTTTCTCCACTTATTTTGTTATATTTACTTGACTTTACACAATTATTCTTGATACTTCATTTGTTTTTGTTTTTTCTATTAAGTATTTGATATCTACGTAAAGTTTAATTAACTCGAATTCATGTATTACGAATGCCTATTTCGGAGACTAATGCTCTCAACAAGATAGATAATTACAACTTAACATTTTAAAGCATTGTTCAAAATGTTGAGTTAATTAGTCTTAAAACAAAACATATTTAGTAAGCTACTACTCATACAACTTCTAAATAATTCAAAAAGAAAGATATTTTAAGTTATAATTAATGCAAGAAAAGTACACGAGGTAATGTAGGGTCAATGAGAGGAGTAGTGATATAGAGTTCTCTAGACATGGCATAATACTAGCTGAATTATTGTACTCCAACACCAATGTCAATTATAGCAGCCTAACATGTCGTTTGATAAAGAGTATAAGAATAATAATAAATGTAATGAAATAGTAATATTGAGTTTACTAATGTTAAAATTAATTTTATTAAAATTATTTCTTATTCATAATTTTATCTTAAATCATGTTTATTCATATGTTGACTTTTTTATAGTTCCTTTGATGTATGCATCTAATATATCTTGTATGGGCTGATATCCTAGGAACTAATTATGAAAGAAGACATATTATGAACTAGTTTTGATGTGTGCAATTAATATGCTTTTTGATTTTATAATCTTAAATATGTTAGAGTTTTATATTTAAAAATTGTCAAAAAAAACAAACATTTTTTAAGTGAACTAAAAAGTAAAGTACAATAAACAAATTAAAATTTATATATATATCATTTCTAACACACCACAATAATTGTGTTCAAGACTTCGAGTGAATGGACACGAGTTAATTATATTGGACCCTTTATAATTTGAACATAGAAATTCAAAGATTGTCTTAAATGGAAAATGAAGTGGATTGAAATCATAAGGTTTCAGGTTCAAATTTCAACTGAGATAAGCATACTAGATGACTTAATTTCATCTGTTCTAACTTTAGTTGTTGGACAAAATGGATCACCTAATACATATTGTGAACGGAAGGTGACAAATACATCATAAACTTAATTAAGATGTGTGTAAGTTTCGTATAAAAATGTGTTACGTTTAGTGCAAGCTTTTGAAGACATGTCGAGAAATTATTAAAACGTGTTGTCTATCAAAATGGGAACTAAATGTACGTTGTTCATAGCAACTTGAAGAAAAGCATGATAAAAGGTTAGTATTTAAAGCCTTTTTAACTCAACTTGCCATCCTCATACTAACACCACTTTCAATTGTCGTCAAGTCAGTAACTTATTAATGACATTATTCAGTTTCATATTTTATAGATTACAAAATTGACAACACACTTTTATAATTTAATTTTCAAATAAGAAATTAAAATTTTATATATAAATAATATAATTTTTCGTCAAGGAATTTGGTATTTAATGTGTCGGTGGAAGACGGGAAAAGAGTTTGCAGTGTTGACTGAGCGAATCGGAAAGTAACGCCGGCGTGAAGGAGGGGGCCCCACAGGGTAGTGTCCCCTGTGGAGCCAACAATAATAGAAGTTATTGTGGGGTCCACTAATAAACCAGTGTGCCCTCTGGGCTAAGCATTTAGAAGGACAATTGCACAATTCCATAAGTTTCTTCCCTTTTGGCCCCTAATCTGCAGACCAATTTCATCTTTCTTTCTTCTTTTATTTCAAAAACATAATTAATGCTAAATATGAGAGAAACGAAAATGAGATGATTTGGGTAGTGAGAAGGTATAAGAGATTGTCGATATAAAAAATTAGAGATAGTTTGAAGAAATATTAAAAGAAATTTGTTTAAATAGAATATGACATATTTGTAATCTATCAAAGACGTCAATCTTGATAATAAGATTTGAATGTCAAAGATTAAAGTAAAAGATTAATAAGTAGTCGAGCATTGCCTAGTTGTTGCTATTTATTCTCTTTTCAAGTGTTTCCATCATGGATTCCTCGCTTTAGTATTTCGCTATATTGTACTCACTCAAGCGAGACATTATAAAAAATAACCTTTCTTTTTTTACAAAATAAAAATAAAACAACTTATACATTATCTTTTTTCAGATCCTATTCGTGGAACTATATTAAACAGCAAAAAAGAAAACTTAGCTAACGTCACGTTTCCAAACACTAAAAATTGGCGCCGTTTGTAACGGCAAGTTTCCAACATCCCGTTTTTTCGTCCTTTTAGCGAAACTGAGCTTAACGGTTACGGACTTGAAACGGGATTGCGTTACAGCTTATAATTTGTTTAGGAAAAGGACAGAAAAGGAAATGCATAAAGATAAGATAGTACATCCCAACTCTGCTTTACACGATGCAATAGGAACCCTCCACGTGTCCTCATGTCATACCATGGACACGTGTACAAATCATATGGCGCCAGACAGTCGAAGATGGTCCTTTTGGAATAAAATTTTGTTACGTCGTGTCATGGAGTTTGCGTGACCACTTTAGTAAAAAGCTCGTAAACGGACCCTTTCTTTTACAACGTATTTGACATCATGCTTGCGTTCGATGTCTTCTTTGGTTCGATATTTCGTATTCGTATTGAGATCGAGAAATTTCACATTAAGGATAAATACGTTTTGAAGTTCTAAGGGGTCATTTGGTATAATTGGATAAAAAAATAAATTATTTATGTATTAATTTTTATGTAACTTATGCGACGTTTGGTAGGTAGATAAGAAATAAATTATTCATGTATAAAATTAATATGATGTTTGGTTGACAATTTAGAAATTTGTATAACTAATACATGTATAGTTATAAGGTAATATATATATATATGTCATTTTATGTAGGGTAGAAGGTGGAATAACTAATACATGAATAACTGATTTTTACATAACTAATATATGCATAAATGATACCGAAATCCACTTATAACTAATCTTACATTATTAATACTTGCATAACTCTAGCCAACTAACAAACAACCCCTAAATTATTAGTGTTTGGGCATTATAATTTCAATTGAAAAAAAAAAGGTTTTATTTTTATTTTTATTTTTACATATTCCTCATTTTATTTATTTTTGTATTTTTAGTTAATTAATGAAAAAACATAATTGAGATTGAGAAGGAAAGTTTAGAGAACTAAATAAACAAGGGAAGGAGAGAAAAATCATTTGAACACGAGTGATCATCACTATTCACTACCAAAAAAGAAAGAAAATGATCTAGAAATAATAATAAATATGAATATTTATAACCAACACTTTATATATATATATATATATACATCACTAAAGATTTAGCGTTTCTGGATGTAATGATTTAACTCAATTGTGGCTAAATATTTTTATGACAATAAAAAAAAAAATCTATTACCATTAAATATCTCTTTTGTTTTGTTGTATTATTTGAGTAGGAAAACCGGTAGCTTTCTCGTTGATTAATTAATTAAGCACCATTTCGTAATCTTTTAATTGGCAGGTTAAGTGATGACAATTGACAAGTTGTGTTAATTAAGATAGGATAACACTAGATAGCAGAATAATTAGTGCAACAGCAAGCATGCTTAATTAATTTAATACGGTTTTAGGTTCCAGCTAGAGATTAGGGTTGATGTGGATATTGGGGTACACAGAGAATGATGTATGTATTATGTGTACAAAACAAATTACTTATGAGATTTCCTTTATCATAACCAAGATTCAATAATCAACAAATTTAAAACCAATAATCATGGTTTATACTTTATGATGATTATAACCATGGTTTATAATTGTGTTGGAGAATATACCTTTTTGCACCAATTTGTAGTTTTGTAGTACCATATATAAAAGTAGTAAAAATTTAAAATTAGATTTATGTTCATTTTTTTCTTCTTATATCATCTGAAAATTTTATAAATCTTAATGTGTTGGTTATAATTGAAGATGCGAAATCAATTAAATTTAAATTTTAAATATTGTCATTGTATAAATTTATGTGACCATTATCGAGATGTTCTTTTATTATTTTTTTCACCAACCAATATTCTCCTTTTTTTATATGATTAAATTTATATTTGCGCCTCGTAGAACCTAAGGACGACGCTTCTAGTATATATATTTTTTTTGCTTTTTGAGGAATTCAAATATAAAATCTCTGATTAAGATTGGAAGAATTTCAAACATCACACTACAACTGACATTCAATATTCTCCTTATGCATACATTGCAAGGTAAATTTTTTTTGGTTGTTGATAAAATTATGTTATATTGACTTACACGACAAGAAATATATGTTGTGACATCTTTGCTATTGTATTAATGAAAAAACACATAATATATTTTCTCTATTTATTTCTACTTGTCACATTTTACTTTATAAATATCAATTTAACTAATCTTCAAAATTAATTATTGAATTTGATTAATTCAATAATTTAATTTTAAACTTAGATAGACGTTTGAAAACTATACGAAAGATATCATAAATCACAAACCTTTTCATATTAGCCTAATGAAAAAAAATACATATTCTTAAAATATTAATCAAAATTTATTTTAACTCTCCAAAATCAAAACGAGACAAATAAATGTGAACAGAAATAAAGTAAATACCACATTTCAATAGTCATAAAAAAAACTAAATTTCCCTCCTAATAAAAATCAAGAAGTGACATTATAAATGCGTAACTTTCGCATGCAAGAAAAACCAATCATAGATTAAAAAAAAGTTGCTTAAATGTGGGCTCTAGATTATATTATTTATTATATACTCCTATTATATTATACTATACTATAAGTCATAGTCTTTGACCTTCTTCCATTGGCCAATTTTGTCCAACAAAAATGGAAATCTATTTTATTAATTAGTTAATTATTATAATAAACATTCAGATGTTCTTGCTGGCCTAGGTTGTCCACAAATACGCAGCAATATATTCTTTTATTATTTTTTAAATATTTAATTTCCTTTCAAGCTACTTTCACAACTAATAATATTATATGATATAATTGGTACACTATTCTTCTGTTTATTGAGACAAGACAGCCCACCAGCACAAGCCATGTTTAATTTTTAATGTTATCTCTAAATATCCATTAAACAAGTTGAGAAACATCGAGGCGGAATCTAAATTTACAATTTAAGAATTTTTATAATAATCTTAAATTAATATATAGTAATAATTGAATTTTAAGATAATAATATAAAAATTACTGAATTTATGTGAATCTGTAATATTATCATTGTTTATGAAAAAGGAAAAAGGAAAACAACAAATAATATATTATTCTGCAATTTGGGAGGGGATATTATTAACACGTGTGAATGTGATTAGTCAATTTAATAATCCTATCTATTTTAATTTTTGGATAATGCTAAATGGCCAGGAAATTTAGTCAGAATTTTAAAAGTCTATAATATTTTTTTTATTTTTAAATAAACTAATTATTTTTAATTAAAAGATATTAAAGTTAAAAGAATAAAAATATTCAAAAAGGTAAAATATCATCCTGGACAAATTTTCTAGCCAATTTTTTTTTTTCTGGATAGAGGTCACTTTTCTTAATTTTCCTTTAACTTAATTCTTTGTTATTATCTATAAATGGTTGGTTGAGTTTTTCATAAGATGTTTAAAATTCTTTGGTCATTGAAAAAATGGTAACTAATGACATGACATTTCAACGAGTTGAATTCCTATAAAACAATGATTAGTATATACGACTTATTTCTTTTAATTCTTATCCTCGAAATTAAGGACGAAACAAATTATAAAATTAGGAGAAATGGAATAATAAATCTTCTTGATTTAATTTCTTAGTGTATTTATATTTCTTTATATTTTGAATTCCGTTACTAAAACTTCTAACGTAGTGGCACCGTTGGAGATGGAGCTTCACAATTTTTTTTAGGGGTTTAATTATGAGATAATTTAATCATAATGTAAATATTGACTTTGTGAATAGTTATAGTAGTAAAAAAAATATAGAGCACTAAGTTGAAAATGGATTATCTATATATCACTTTATTATTTATAAGAAGATGAGAGCAAATTCAAAATGAGAAAGTGGAAGTTCAATTCAAACGTATAAAAAATTGATAGATACAAATGATATTCCGATAAGTCCTAATCTGGATGACTTTTAATATTGTTAATAGATTATTCATTTCAATATGTTGGACCATGATAACAAGACACTCTGACCAATGAAACCTTCGTCAGAAAATTACACGATATAAATTATTTAATATTTTATGTATATATATATATATATATATATATTATCTCCTTGATTTTGGATTCTCTTTTATTTTAGAGGTTAATTTTCGGCAAATGTTACATTTTCATAGAAGGGGAAGGGGAAGAAAGCCTAGCGTCAACAATTTTTTTTTACACATTCGATGTTTATATTAATACAAAAATGATATTTTAAAAAGCAAGATTTCACAAACTTTATTACATAAGTGCGCGCCCGCGCACAGAAAAAAAGAAAAAGAAAAAAAGGGATATCCTCCTTTTTGCTTTTGCAACTAAATTTTCTTTCTTTCTACTTCGATTTTACTTCATTCATATTCTTCACTTTAATCAAAGTAAAAGATTACTTTATTTCTGATAGGTATTTACTTATCGCAAATATAAAAGCGTGATTGACAAATATCATGTTATTTTTCAACTTACAACACAAAATAAAAATTATAAATTTACATTTGACAGGCATGATTTACGACTAGTATTTTACTCATAGATTTAGGAGGAGGTGGTTGATGAATGTTACCAATAATTATCACAAAAAATATATCTATGAGCATTAGTTAAGACTTTGTAATCTAATAAGACGACCAAACCACCAATCCATTTAGCAAACATGGGCCAAACTCCACCATCATTTTGGGGGAAGATAAGCTTTAATAATACTAATAAAATCTTAAATATCCTAAATGCAGAGACTATATATTTGAAATTATTTTTAATATTGTGAGGGGACCATGTTTATGTGTCAAAATATTAGTGATTAATCGGCTTCTAATTATGGCCAACCATGACTTCTTCATATGATCATGTTTCACCAACTATTAACAAATATATATTACTACATTAAGATTAATTAATCCTATAATTATATGCTTTTGTTTTCTTTTTTTTTTAGAATAAATAAATTCATTTGACCATGTAAACGATAATTAGTAACAAAATATGTGGACACAATTATCCGATATTTACAATAACATAAGGTTACATATTACTCAATGAATCAATCGAGATGCATACACTGATATAAGTTAATATAAACGTCGTCAACATTTATAAAAATACACAATAACTGTTAAGGAATAAGTACGACAGAGGTAGAAGACCTAATACGAGTTTGAATGACACAATACTTTTTGATTAATAAAATGTGCATAAAAAAATTAAAATTAAAATTAATTATTAATACTTGAAATTATTATTTTAAAATTTAAGATTCTGACTCCGCCTTTACGAACAAGTAAAAAATACTTTGATTAGCTATGTTGTTGTGTCAAGAAGGACATGTTATGAACAATGAAACGTAAGGAGCTTTTGTTTAAATAAAGGGCTTTTATTTGAATACAAAAATATTAGTCCCACCGTCCTACCTTTTATATCGTACATAATTAAGGTTTTAGTAGGTATCAATGACAACATCTAATCCTCTAATTAGTCATAATTAGAAACCTAAGCTTTGTCCTTTAAATATGAACACTTTAATTAATACAAATCAATTAGATGTATCCTAGTCAAATTTGCAATCAACTCCCTAGATTCTCATCAAAATTAAAATTGTCTAAAAGGTTTTTGTAATTATTGAAACAAGGTAGGTGCAAACAAAAAGGATATTGGTAGAAAAATATTTATTAGTAGGAAATAGAAGTCAATAAAAATAATTTATATCCACAAAAATTAAAATACTCAAAGTAGTAAAAGGCCAAAATGTTTTCTACCAAAAAATATATATATTCCAAAATTGAAATTTTTTTAAGTAGAAACACGTGTCTATATATGATAGGATGGTTAAATTTTATTAAAACATTGGACCACCATTTTCTATAGGACATCATCAGACGATCCCATACCTCCCTGTTGAGTGCACGGGCCGGGCCAGAGAAGCGTAAGGGGTTCATCCAATAAAAAATTATCAAAAAAAACATATATTTCATATAAACTATTAAATGATGAATCTCTTAATGAGAATTCTGTTAATTAAGAGTTACTTTGATTGTAAGTTTTTTTCTCTACGAGGAATGGACAAATATTTGATCGTTTAATTAATAAATAAAACTACGTAACATATAAGGGGAGAAAAAAAGAAGAGAAGAAAATTATGTAGCTAATTCTTTATCAATATATTTACGTAGTAGTAAGTCAAAGAAGTTTCGAATTCAAATTCCTTTTATATGTCAAAATTATTATTTTTTCTGACGAATTTGGTTATCCAATAGTAACTAGTGCAAGCATTAATAGCCAATTTCACAGAGTTTCAGTTTTCGAAGCTAAAACCTCCATAACAATTTGAAACATTTCAAGAAAACATGACGAGAAAGTGGTCAGTAAACGTTATTTCTCCGGTTAAATAAAGTAAATTGGGTAATGGGGACAATATGGTGAGTGGGCCTTTGTACTATTGGGTCATATCCCTAACATTTTTGATCTTATCAAAAACCTTTTTTCTTATATTCACAGAATGGGTTAGTTATATGGGTGAGTATGGGTAGTCAAGGTTTGGCCTAAAATAAGCTAAAGAACAGTTGTGGAATCTTTTATAAACTCCAACCACAAATTATTTACTCTTCCTTCATATCATAAAAGTTTTTCCCAAATCAAGAAATCACAACATGGCTTGTCTATTAAAAATAAAAAGTACATTGAACATAATGTATAAGGTTTTAGGAACCTCTAGCCCAATTATGTTTTGTGTCGACAATACTGGATTCAGTTGATCCCTGTAATTATATGCTATATACACCTTTATCATTATTTTAGAATACGAGATTTAACATGATATCGCTAGTGAACGCTAAGTCATTCAATTCTTGTTACTATTTTTTTTCTTTTTATAAAAAATTTTAATGTTAAGGACCATAACATGTGCAATTTATTCATTGAACTTCTCCCCACAAACAACTTTTGTTTACTATTTCTCAAAATATATGTGCTAACAAAATAGTCCTTTAATTTGGTCCCTTACTGTTTCAGAAACAAGATGCTCTCACATTTAACACATTTTTGCAAAACACAAGTTCATGATTCATAAGCATGTAAGTTCAAGAATGTACCTCCACTATTAGGGCTAACAAAATTAACACATGAAAATATGATTTGCTCAATCTGTCCAAATTTGAATGGGTTAATAATTCGTGTGTTGATTCAGATAAGCTCATTTTGATCCGCCTAATTCAACTCATATGTATGTTGGGTTGATATGTAACATAAATTAATTCACGAGAAACTCCATGAATTACTTCCATAGATGCGTTTTTCTTTGATTTGTTATATGTAGTCATAATAAAAATATTCTTTTACTTGATAATTAGATAAATTATAAGAAAAGACACAAAAATTAAAACCTGATAAGAGTTGTACCGATTGAATTATGATCCATTAGTTAATTCATTTTCCAGCCCGACAAATTTCAACACAAGTAACTTTTACCTACCCATTTTGTTGATGCAGTCCATTTTAATCCGTTTAAATTCAATTTAATTAGCCTATTTAACAGTCCTAATTGTAGTGTCTACCATGATTAGATAAGCTGCCTGGCCAATGACTTCAAGACAAATAGGTCTATTAACTGTTTGAAGTTCTAATAGCCCATTTTAATTTATAGGCCCATTGCTTTAAGAGCCCATATTCACAATCCAATATGATGCTTTCGAGAAAATTGAAGCCCAATTCCGGCTTCAAGCAGTCCAAGCCCGTTACATCAGGCCCAACGTGTCCTGAATTACAGGCCCAATATTTCCTTTTTAAACTACACTATTTAAATTATGTCCATTTTTAAAAAGTTGTGCAAACATACCACTTGAGACTGATAAAAAAATAGATTGCCATTTAGCATTTACAAAATTTAAAATCGTACTCTAAATTTAGATTGCCATTTCCATAAATTGCAAGAGAAATTAAAAAGAAAAGAAAAAGAAGATTGTCATTTATTTAACATTTGTCCCAAAAAAGAACAACCCACAAAAGATTTGAATATGAAATTATTTTTGGGTTTTGCCTATAATTTAATAAATTATTATATTCATGGTTATTTAACGCATGTATGAACAATAACTATAATAACAAACTTACGGGTTATTTGGTAGAGTGTATAAAAATAATGTTTAATAGAGTTGTATTAACAATATTTGCATTAGTAATGTCTGTAATAGTTATACTTCCATTAGTTATACATAGATTATTTCTTATGCATTGTTTGTTTAGTTTATTAAAAATAACATGTATTGTATACAAATATTTATTTACAAAAATATCATTCACAATTATGGTGAAAAAGATGTAAAAGGAGTTTTGAGGGATAATCGTGTCTTTAAAATGCTAATGCATGCATTAATAATACCTAGAAATCCACGGTATTAGTAATATACTCCCAAATACACAATAGAGTGTATAACTAATAACATGAAAAAGTGCATCAAACAAGGTACTACTAATACATAGAGCTAATGCATGCATTAATTTTGCTAATATACTCTACCAAACGACCCCTTAATGTAATTTTACAAATAAAGTCTTGAGAAAGTAAGATGCACGTAGATCCAGGGCGGCTCAACTCTAAAGCCACTGAAGCAATGGCTTTAGACCCCCCCCCCCCAAAAAAAAAAAAAAGACCTCAACTTTATTCAATGGTATTTCCTCTGTCCCAATTTATATGACTTAGTTTGACTTGGCACAAATTTTAAGAAAGAAAGGATGACTTTTGAAATTTGTGGTTTAAAATAAGTCATAAATGTTTGTATAACTGTAAATCATTTCATTAAGGGTAAAATGATCATTTTAAAATTAAATTCTTACTAAATGTAGAAATGTGTCATTCTTTTAGGGACTGACTAAAAAGGACAGTTAGCCAATGGGATTTACTTCTAAAGACAGGAATTCTTTTTCATCTCCCCTGTCAAAGTCGACGTCTTAACCTGACTTCCTGAGCTCAGTTGATTCTTGAAGCAGTAGCTCTGGATCATGAGACCCGATTCAATTCTGTGATTAAATCAAATTCTTCCCTTCGTTAGTTTACCCACTGTAACCGACTGTCACGTCCAACGAGAGCGTGAGAACATGATTGTTGCAACTGTTCATTCCTTAATTTCACAATCATAGATGTCGTCTACAGAGGAGGAATATATATAAATATAAATTATTATGTATTTATTGTTAGAATTAATTGAAATTTTCTTATTACTTTGTTGTCAATCTTTTACCAATCATTATGCAGATATATATATATATATATATATTTTTTCCTCTTAAATACAGTTGATGTAATTATAATTAAAAGTTGTACGCAATTAAATTTGAACCTTTCTATTTTTAAATTTTTCTAATTCACTTTAATTTGAATCAATCATTTTTTTTAAATTCTCTCTGTAAGATTGTCTTCAATACTTTGAGATGTCTCTTAGACATTTCAAGCTCAACTTAATTAACTTATTGAATAATTAAATTTAAAAAGGTATTATCTTAACTTTGAATGTCTTCTAAAGCATATCATTCACTATGGTTTAGACCTAATTTTGTAATTAAATGTAATACGAAATATTACAATTAAAATGATGCTCTAATTGATATACTCAATCATGTGAAGTCTCGTTTTTAAAAAAATATTCCTACTACTTCTAGAATATTTTGATAGTAATTGATATAATTGATAAAAGATTTAAAACTATAATCAATAAGAACGTATCTAAAATATAAACATTTGTAGTGTTATATAACGTATAATAATTTATATATGTCCTTTCATGTCTTACAAATTATTACAAGAAATATTATATTGACAATTAAAAATAATAACAATTAATTATTATATATTTTAAAATTTTATTAGATCAGCATAAGATCTCTTTTTAAAAAAATTGGTCATAAACCTCCTATTTAAATGAACCACTCCTGATTTTTGGATTGCAAAATTAGGGTTAAAGTTTATTTTTTCTAGTGACATCCGTCCAAGATAGAAAGTATCCACTAATAGGGCTAATAACAGGACGGGGACGGCGGGGTGGGCCAACCGATCTCGGGACGGACTAACCGGTCTCGGGATGGGCCAATCATTTCTGGGACGAACCGAAACACCCATCAACCGGGATTCAACCGATCTCGAGGTGAACCGGGCCGAAATTTGTGGGATGGTTTACCGTCTCGTTCCGTCACACTACTTTCAAAGAAAATTTAATTGCAATTTACAACTTACAAGTTACAATTTACAAATATTAGAGGAGTAACTAATCTACGCAGCCATCTCCTAGAAAGAGTTCTGTTTCAGTTGGGTAAATCTGATATTTGTATTGTCCAAAAAATTCTAACTCTCGTATCAATTCGACGGAAACGCCCTTCGAAACTGACAAAGATGCTTGAAATTTTTGTGTCTTCATTTCATCGTCACTATTAGATCCAATTATTGAATCTAAATAAGTTTCTTGTTGGGAAGTTAACTTTGACAAATTATAATTTCTTGTCTCGTTCTTAATTCAATCTTTAAATAAAATTGATATCTCCTAGTTGTCTTGTGTCAATGAATATATGTGATCTCCAATTTCAAATCTTGCCGCATTAAAAGCATCTCTAAAGCAATTGATAAAGTTTGAATTGTTAGAACATCACGAATCATGGTTTGTAAAAATCAAGACCAAGAAACCCTCTCATATAACTATCAATACAATCACTATTGTTAGCATTTGAAGTTTGAGCAACATCTCCTTCGTTATTTTTCATAAATCTATATTTATCATACAAAACTTTGACTTGCACTTTTATGTTAAACTTACAATAATCTACATTTGGAACTTCTTCTGCTAAAATTTCTAAATTTTCATACATTTTTTCAACAAGTGTTTGTGCACCTCTTAATTTATATTGAGGGTTAAATAAATTTGTAGCTAAATAAATTTGAGGATTAGGAAAAAAAATATCATTAAATTTTTCAATCATAACTTCAATCGACGGTATAAATTTTTTAATTTTTTTGTATTCAGCAAATTGAATTGAAATAGCACGAATATTTACTAAGACTGGTGAAATAGTAGGAAAATAAATTTCAGAAAATATTTTTGTAGCCTGATAAAAAAGTTTTTAAAAATTCAATAATTATTTAGTTTCATTTCAATCTTCTTCACAAATTCTATCTAGTGGGTCAACATTATGGGTATTAACAACCATTTGTATGATTCTTTGATAATCATGTGCAATTGAAAGCATTTCATAAAAAGAATTCCACTTAGTTTTAACATATGTTGAAATTCACTCGTTAAATTTCCTAATTCAAGAAGCTCTATGAGCATGAAAAATCCATAGAACAACATATTCTATTTTCATACAACCACAATCAAATAATGTATTACCATCTTGTACAACCAAATTAAATATATGTGCAGCACGTTTAACATGAAAAGAGTTAGTATCAATTGGACATAGTATAGTCTTTAAAATACTAGCAACGTTGGTATTATTAGAGACATTATCTAATGCGATACTCATCACTTTATCACAAAGCATATAAAAATCTAAAATACTTAAAATAGTTGAAGTTATATAAGCACTCGTTTTTTCTCTACATATTGTTTATAACTTAAGATTCTTTCTTGCGAATTCCAATTATGATCAATCCAATGTGCTATTACAATTACATAATCATTAACATTAATACTACGATTCATGACAGAATTTATAGACACTCTACAATCTAATATGCTAAATAAGCAACGAAGATATTGAAAATATTTACCTTTAAAATAAAAAACATCATTTTTAACTATATTTATTGCAATACCTTTAAAAGAAGGATTATAAGTTTATTGAATAAATGCAATAAATTTGGGATGTGAAGAAAAACTAAAAGGCAAACCACAAACACCAACCATCTTAACTAAATTTTCGCAATCTATTTCTTTATTATATTTACGTTGTGTAATTGGACCATCAAGGTTAGAAATATCTATGTTCCCTGAACCATGTTAAAACTCTCTATCGATTCATCAACATTTTCGCCTTTTTTATCGGCTAAAGCTTTAGCCCCTTATATTTGATCGGTCTACAAGATAACAAATATCAATTATAATCCCCCGTCCCACCATTACCTCAACCTACTCTATGTACAAATGGTTGTTTACACTTGTTACAACTAGCAATAGAGTTTACAGGATCTAAAGTCATAAATTGCCACACAACAGAAGTTTTAAGAAGTTAATACTTCACATTTCCCCTTGCAGAAGGTACAAGGAGGGATGACTAGCTTCTTCAGTTGGAGCTTCGGTCGCATCAACTTCTATATATTCATTTAAATCTTCATCAAAATTAATATTACCATAACGTCGTTCTAAAATTTCAGAATTAATTTGAGTATTTGTATCTATTAAAATGAGGAGAGAAGTATCATCAACATAAGTAGGATCATTCGTATTGATTTAGAAGAAGAACCACCACATTTACTTTTATTTTTTTATTTACTACTTTTTTTAGAAAAATTAAACATACTAGAAATAGCGTTTGGTACTTTTTTCTTATCAGATTTTTTTTTACTAGAACTCATATTCTAATAAAATGTGAAATGTAATATGAAATAAAAATAATAATAACACAAAAACTAATTTTGAAAAATTTAATAAATTAAGAGATGAAATGAATGTACCAAACATCTGCGTAAATAGCAGACGGTTATAACTAATACTTGAAACTTGCTACAAAAATATTGTTGTAAGTTGTAAGTTGTAACTTGATAGCAATAATATAAAATATAAATAAATTGAAATATAAATATTATGATATTATTGAGAATTGAGAACTTGATATTAGTAGAATCAAGATTCAAGAATGAGAGAATATATATGAGAGTAGATAATTTGTGAGAAATAGTGAGGAGTGAAGGGGTATTGATAATGTAAAAAGTGGACAAAAATGAATTTTATAATAAAATGGGGTTAGAATAAAAGTTCAAAGGGTAAAGGGGTGTTTAGGGGTGAAAAAGGCTGAAATAGTCGTTGGGAGGGGGGTACTAGCCGTTGGCCTAATGGCCCCCAACGACTAATTTTTTTTATTTTTTTAAAAATAAAGATTTAAAACTCGTCCTGGGAGATCCGATTGGTTCAGCTAGGATTGACCAGGCCAAACTGGGCTGGGTCGACCAGGACAAAATGACGTCCCGTCCCGCGTCCCCCCACCCCTTATCCCCCATCCTACGTCACCCGCCAGAACTGGAATCGGCGGTCCATGACACGAGTCGATACCGAGCCGTCCTAGTCCCTCTGTCAGTCTTATCCACGAGTTACTCTCGTCTGTTAGAATTACATCACTATTATGAGTTTTTCTTTTTTCTTAATGAGATTTCAACATGGAAATTTAATGTTAAGGATTATAACATGTGCAATTTATTCATTGAACTTCTCCCCACAAAAAACTTTTGTTTACTGTTTCTCAAAATTAGCTCATAAAAATAAAATTTGCTTAGTCTGTCCAAATTTGAATGGGTTAATAATTCATCTTGTAGCTCATTGATCCACCTAATTCAACTCATATAAATGTTGTGTTGATATGTACCTAACTCAACGAATTACTTCCAAAGATACGTTTTTCTTTGATTTGTTATATGTAGTCATAATAAAAATATTCTTTTACTTGGTAATTAAATAAATTATAAGAAAAAACACAAAGATTAAAACCTCAGAAGAGTTGAACGGGTTGGATTATGATCCATTAGTTAATTCATTCCAGCCCAACAAATTTCAACACAAGTAACCTTTACCTACCCATTTTTTTGATTCAATCCATTTTAATCCATTCAAATTCGATTTAATCCGCCTATTTAACCGTCCTAATTGTAGTATCTACCATGAGTGGATAAGCTGTCTTGCCAATGACTTCAAAACATTAGGATTTAGGTCTATGAACTGTTTGTTTGTTTGAAGTTCTATTAGCCCATTTTAATTTATAGGCCCATATTCACAATTACAAATCCAATATGATGTTTTTGGGAAAATTGAAGCCCAATTCTGGCTTCAAGAAGTCCAAGCCCGTTATATCGGGCCCAACGTGTTTACACAAATATTTCCTTTTAAAACTACACCATGGTTATTTAACGCATGTATAAACAATAACTATAATAACATACTTCATGACTTCATATAATCTTATAAATAAAGACTTGAGAAAGTATGATGCATGCAGATTCAGGGGTGGCTCAACTCTAAAGTCACCGAAGCAATGACTTTAGGCCCTTGAAAAAATAAGGCCTCAAAATTATTTAATGATAATATATGTAAATATAAATAATTATGTATTTATTGTTAGAATTAATTGAAATAGTCAATCTTTTACCAATCATTATGCATATATTTTAAATTTTTTATTATTTTTCATAAATACATTGATGTCATTATAATTAAAAGTTGTAGGCAATTAAATTTACAGTTACATTTTATTTCTTAATTTGTCTAATTAACTTCAATTTGAATCAATCATTTTTTGAAATTCTCTTTGTAAGACTTTCAGATGTCTCTTAGACCTTTCAAGCTCAAGCCAATTAACTTATCGAATAACTAAATTAAAAAAAATATTGTCTTAACTTTGAATGTCTTCTAAAGTGTAACAATCACCATGGTTTAGATCTAAATTTGTAATTAAATGTAATACAAAATATTACAAGTAAAAATGATACTCTAATTGGTATACTCAATCATGTGAAGTTTCATTTTTAAAAACTATTCCAACTACTTCTATAATATTTTGATAGTTTTGTATAATAATTGACTCAATTGATAAAAATTTCAAAACTATAATCAATAAGAACGTAGCTAAAATATAATCATTTGTAGTGTTATATAACGTATAATAATTTATATATGTCTATTCTTGTCTTACAAATTATTATAAAAAATATTATATTGACAATTGATAATAATTACAATTAATTATCATGTATTTTAAAATTTTATTAAATAAGAATAAGATCTCTTTTTAAAAAAATTGCCCTTAAACCTCAGATTCAAATGATTCATAATTAGATCTAAGGTCTACTAGAAATCTAAGATGTTCATAAAAATAAAAATCTTCTCAGATTATTTTTGAATTGCAAAATTAGGATTAAAGTTCATCTTTTTCACCGTTATCCGTCCAAGATAGAAGATAAAAAGCATTAACAGTTCACTCTCGTCTACCCAAAATCCCTTTTGATATGCGTTTGATTCAAATTTTTATAGCAATAGAACTGCTTATGTTAATTTCTCTGATGCACTTAGCTGGAATCTATGGAAGATTGTTAATCCAAGAGTCTCCTCGAGTAAAAAGAAAGCAGTTCAAGGATAACTCCGAGATTGAAGCTTAGATTTAGAAAATAGGAAAGAGTTAATTACTGATCCATTACTTGAATAAACCATTTTTACAATTATAATTCAGTCTATATCAAATTTAAAATCACACTGTCATTTTACAGTTATAACTGAATGGTAACTACCTTTTGAAACTGTCCAACTAACTAGCTACCTCAGCATCCAACTCATTAGTAGTTGTGAACTTGCATCAATCTCAAAAAAGATAATTAAGAAATCACAAATCATGTACTACTAAAAAAATGTTAATTACCTACCATTGCAGTTGTCAAAGACATATAATCAAATCAAATCGTTATACTTACAACATTTCTAGAGGAAGTAAATCAACAACTGAGTATCTTAATTATTCTCTAAAAATTAAATTTGGAGTTACTTTCTATTTATTTTTTTAATTTGTTTAATTCATTGCAATTTGAATCAATGATAGTTTAAAATTTGAATCAATGATATTTTAAAGTCAGCTTTGTAAGGTTGTTTTTAATTTTTTGAGAGTTCAAGATAATTAACTTATCAGATAATGAAATTATAAAAAAAACATTATCTCAACTTTGAAAGCATTCTAAAGCATAACAGTGTAACAATCACTATGATTTAGACCTAATTTTATAATTAAATTTAATATTAAATATATAACAAATAAAAATGATATTCTAATAAAAAATTTCAAAACTATACGAAATATTATATTGCTGATTGAAAATAATAATAATTAGTTATCATGTATTTTAAAATTTTATTAAATATGCATAATATTTCTTCTTTTAAATTTGGGCAACACATCTAACAAATCTTTGAATTGCAAATTTAGGGGTTGTTTGGTACAAAGATTAATAACGTAAAGATTAGTAATGCAGAGTTTATTTTTATCAAGTGTTTGGTTCATTATTTTCCACATTATCTTGTATACCCTTGAGTTATTATGTAATTTGGTCAAGGTAGATAATTGCGACAATATTAATTTTATGGCCTTCTAACTAACTAGGAGAAAAACAATTTTGTTGTCATGTTTGCTATTTTTCACTTGAATTATTTGAGGATAAATAATTATCATCTTATTAAATTGATCACTCACAAAATGTCAATTTTCAATTTTAAAAAGATAAATCATCTATTTTTTAAAAACCGAAAGGATGGTAAACAATAATAAAATTAAATAAACCATCTACATTTACACATTAACATTTGTGTGGTTTTCTAAATATTTGTATTTTGACAATTTATAAAATTACATACTTAAAACTACAACTTGCAATTTCTATTTGTAAATGTAGATTTTATATATATATACATCAACAAATAATACATTCAGTTAAGATCACAAACGTCATGTGGTGATATATTTGCCTTTTTAATTAGTAAATATCAAACAACTCACATTTCGAATATTGCGTTGATTTGTATTGGATTTATTTAGTATCAAACAACTCTCTCTAAATTGTAAGCTAATTTATTTAATTAATTTTACTAGTACAAATATAAAATATAAAATTAAGAAAATAAATAAATAATTAAAATGATTTGAGGGATATTTTTGTCTTTACATAGACTTATCCCAATGTGTTAAATCCTATGTATTGTAGTACCTCCAAATGAAAGGTATTAGTAATACATCCTATTATGCCATGTAGGGTGTATAAATACATATGCCTAAATTCCTACCAAACATAGTACTAAATAATAGGTGTATCAAAAGAATATGAAAAACCGACCGAATCTAACTGAACAATTGGGATGATCTTTTTAATTTATGGAAAAAATTAAAAAATTCTCTAACCGAACTGAATAACCTTACATTTATGTAAATATATTTTATATATTAACAATATGTTAAATTTAATATATAAATATATTTTATAACCATTATATATATATATATATTAGGTCCTAAGCCTCTGGTGACTAGACGACTTTGAGTCTTTGCTCTTTAAATAGACTTTACTTAATTAGGTTTAAAATTAAAAGATATTGTAATAGATACTCTATCAAATAATACAACAAAACCTATGCAAACACTCCAATTAAATGTTTAAGATCAAACAATACAATAACAATATTTTACATTCTTATCTTCTTGGTGAAGAATTAAAGTGCTTCTTCAAAAATATATTTGCGAAATAAATATTTTAATAGTAATATATTTTGAGGTGATCGAAAATTAACCGAACCGTGCCGATACCGAAGAGAAACCGATATAATTGAGATGGTTTTAAGAAAATATAATTTTGGTTATATATTATAAAATACCAGAAAATTTGAGATGACATTGACATTGAGACCATACTAAATAATACCATGCATAATACAGAGTTAATATCTCAAAGAGTCACTCAACTTTGAGAATTTATCTAACAAAGTCATTGAACTTATTTTTATATCAATAAAATCACTCAACTTACATATTTATATCAATTAAATCATTAACTCAAAACTTTAACAATTTTTATTTTTCAAAATTGAAATGAATCATTTTTTTATTTTATTTTATTTTTTTAAACACACATATATTAATATAGAGAAAATGGTCAAATACCCCTCCAATCTATATTCAGATTTTCAACTCCACACTTATACTTCACGGGGGTCCTATTACCCCCCTAAACTATTTTAAAATGGATTAAATACCCCCTTAAAACGTGATAACCAGCCATCTGTCTTGTGGTGAGGCACACACGCTGACACGTGTGTTTCACCAATTAAACTATTTTAAAAAAGCTTTCTCTCTTTCTTCTTCATCCTTTCTTCTTCAATCTTTTTGCAGCCCTAATTATTTTTTTGTGAAAGCTTGATTTGGGGAAAATATTAGGGAATACATTGTGGGTCTTTTTTTTATATTTATCTTCCTCACAAGGTGAATTCGTCGGGCCTCCATCCTTTTCACCATTGTCGTATGAGAAATCGTCGTTACCACCTCCACCTCCCTAATTTAACAGCGACAATTCAACACCTTAGCACATTTTTATCATCTTCATTTATAATATCTCCAAGTTGTTCATGATTTCCAACCCCATTAGTTTCATCATCTCCACCATTCTCATGATTTTTTTTCCTCCTCTAATTCTTTCTATTTAAGATCTTTATCTGAGTTTTTTTAAAACTCATCACCTAGCTCATCTATCAATAGGGGATTCAAATCTTTTCCCCCTAACTTCACAACTTGTTGCAGATCTTGTTCTTTTAGTGATTTTTCTTCCAATTTTTTCACTTCCGTTTTACTTGATAAATCAATCATAGCATATCAGAATCAAATAGTATAAATACTTGAATAACATGCTTTAATTTGACCACTTTTGTTTTGATATTCTATTTGATGATTGATTTAATTTGTCGGAGAAAATTCGATGATGATGACGGCAGCAGGTTAGGGATGAAAATAGTGGAAGCGTCATTTTTTCTCAAATTTGATCCAAAATCTTTTGGGATGATATAAATATATGTAAATATATCTACAATTTATTTGGGTTGATTGATTTTGCAAGAGTATTACATGAGTTTGAAAATTTGTTTGGAATCAACAATAAAGAATTTGGTAAAAATGGTGGTGGCAACAACGACTATGGCGGTGACAACACATGTTTAGAGGTGGTGAATGATGGAGAGATTTGTTTTATATTGCTATGGAGAAGAAAATAAATAAATAAGAAAAATAAATAATTAAAAATACATATTTTTATTGAAAAAAGATATTAAAAATAAAGTTTAGTAATAAATACACTCACATTGCCAACTAAGCATTTAGGGAGGTAATTATTACCGTTATAAACAGTTCAGGTGGGTGATATGACTCCCGTAAAGTTAAAGTGTGTAGTTGGAAATTCGGATATAGATTAGGGGGGCTTTTGACCATTTTCTCATTAATATAACTTAATTGTGCATCATCCAAACTAAACTACTGGAGTTAAGATTACAAGTGAAGCTGCTCATCGATATAAATGCGCATGTTTATTAAAGCAACTTAATCGGGTTAATCCAACATTATCGTATTATAACTACTAAAGTTAAAATTCTATAGAAATTGATCGTCCGAAATCATTTTTCGACGTCCCTGAAACAATGACTTGTAACACAAACATTTTTTTCGGTCAAGTACTTTTGCGTTATCTATAGGGGTTCTTCCAATATGGCCTCCATCCTCTTACGATGATCTATATTTTGTTCACCCGTCATAGAGCACCTAAACCCATCACCGCAACAACGAAATAGTGTATGCATCCAAGCATGGCATCGCCCTTTTCACCTTTACTGTTGGGCATTCCAGTGATATGGATCGTTCGAATCGGGGGATCGGAAGAAGATGAAGAAGTGTTGGGTCTTTTAATTGGGTTTAGGTTAATGGGTTGGATTGTTAATGAATTTCGGTCTAATTGCATGTGGATTAATAAAAATCATATTTTATATTTAATTAATAACAAATTTAATTGAATACTTTATTGATACAAAAGCATAAATTGAGTGATTTTACTGATACAAAATAAAGTTCAATGATTTTGCTAGATATTAACTCGCAACTATTTTTCCTAATACCCCTCCCCTACCAAACGACCCCTTAGCTTTAAAGTCATCCCTGTTCACTTTCCTCTGCAGAAAATCCTCTTTGAGATCTACACTTATTTAACTGGTTATGTTAATCTGGACAAGTTTGTTAAGAAACTATGAATCTCGTATTGTCAAAAAAGATATTGACTATATACAATTGGAGTTGTCGAAGATATGTAATCAAGAAATCAATGCGCTATACCCACAATAAATCAACAGCGGAAGAAATCTCGACGATTCTGAAAGATAAGATTTCGGAAAGTAAATCAACAGCGGAAGAAATCTCGACGATTCTGAAATTTAAGAACTGGAAATTACTTTTAGAGTCGTCAGAAATCCCTAAAAAGCTAAATGCAGATGTGGTTCAGTCCGTTCTTGATGGGAACAAATTGCTTGTCAACCCTAAACGCTTGCTTGACTTCTTTGACTGGTCGAATCAGAAAGTGGGTATGGCTCACATTGATTCTTTCTCCATTCTTGCTTTGGCTTTGTGTAATTCGAACAATTTTGCACCCGCCCAGCATATGTTTGATGAAATGATTCAGAGACGATTTTCAGTACGGGATATTGTTAGCTCGTTGGTTAAATGTCATAAGGAATGTGATAAGTTTAGCTCAAATACTGTGGTGTTTGAGTTGCCAATTGATGCTTATAGGAAAAAGGGTATGCTAAATGAGGCTGTTTCTATGTTCTTGGGTATTAAAAATGAAGGCTTTTTCCCGAGTTTGTTGTGTTGTAATACGTTGTTGAATGAATTACTAAATGGTAATAAAATGGAACTGTTTTGGAAGGTTTATGAGGGAATGCTGGAGAGCAAGATGAGTCTTGATGTTTATACATACACCAATGTGATCAATGCTTATTGCAAGGTTGGCAATGTTAAGGATGCTAAAAGACTTCTTCATGATATGGGAGAAAAGGGGTGCAATCCAAATTTGGTTACATACAATGTGGTTATCAAAGGCTTGTGTGGGACAGGTACAGTTGATGAAGCATTGAACCTAAAGAAGTCGATGGAAGGAAAGGGATTGGTTCCGGATATCTATACCTACAGCACACTCATTGATGGCTTCTGTAAGAAAAAGAAGTCCAGGGAGGCAAAACGGATATTGGATGAAATGTATGAAGTAGGTCTGAACCCGGATCATTTTGCATATACTGCATTAATTGATGGATTCATGAAGGAGGGTGAGGTGGACGAGGCATTTAGAATAAAGGATGAAATGGTTGAACGTGGGAAGAGTTTGAATCTAATGACCTACAATTCTATCATAAACGGGCTTTGCAAAATTGGCCAAATTGATAAAGCAGTAACTATCAAGGCTGACATGATTGAAATGGGCATATTCCCTGATGTGCAAACATACAATTATTTAATTGAGGGCTATGGTCGCAAGAATAACACAGAAAAGGCTTCTGAACTTTTGGTTGAGATGACTGACAGAAACTTGGTACCTTCAGCCTATACTTATGGTGTGCTGATTAATGCTTTCTGCAACGCTGGAGATCTCTGTCAAGCGATTCTTCTTTTGAAGAAGATGACTGCAGCTGGTGTGAGACGAAATGCTATCATCTATACCCCCATCATAAAAGGTTATGTAGAGGATGGTAAATTTGAAGAAGCAAAACATATTGTGCAGGATATGTGGCAGGAAGGTATATTACCTGATATCTTCTGTTATAATTCCATTATTAGTGGGCTCTGCAAGGTGGGAAGGATAGATGAAGCAAAAACGTGTCTTGTTGAAATAGAGAAGAGAAGACTGAGACCGAATTCATATACTTTGGGGCCTTTTATTTCTTGGTATAGAGAGACAGGGAATATGCAAGTTGCAGAACAGTATTTCTGGGAGATGATAGATCGTGGTATAGCGCCTAATTATGTCACCTTTGCGTGTATCATTGATGGGTACTGCAAATATGGGAATATATCACAAGCATTTTCAGTATTGAATCGCATGCTTGAAATAGGTCGACTGCCAAATGTTCAGCTGTATGGTATTCTTATCAATGCCCTCTCAAAGAATGGGAAATTGTCAGGTGCCATGGATGTTTTATCTGAACTCTATAATAAGGGTCTAGTTCCTGATGTGTTCACTTACACCTCACTAATTTCTGGTTTCTGCAAGCAGGGTAATTTAGAGAAGGCTTTTCTACTTCTTGATGAAATGAGTCAGAAAGGTGTTAGACCAAACATCGTCACTTATAATAGCTTAATAGGTGGTCTTTGCAAGTCAGGTGACCTATCGAGAGCTAGGGAAGTGTTTGATGGTATCTCTGGAAAGGGTTTAGCACCAAATGGTGTGACATATACTACAATCATTGATGGTTACTGCAAAGCTGGTGATCTAGATGAGGCATTTCGCCTTTCAGATGAAATGCCTTTACGGGGCGTTCAACCGGATGCCTTTGTATACAATGCTCTTCTTCACGGATGCTGCAAGGCAGGAGAGATAGAGAAGGCATTGTCATTATTCCATGAAATGGTAGAGAAGGGAATTGCATCTACTCTTACTCTCAACACATTGATTGATGGGTTTTGCAAGTTAGGAAGATTGAGTGAAGCACTGGAGTTAGTGAAGGGTATGTCTGATATGCACATCCTGCCTGATCATGTAACTTACACCATTTTAATTGACTACTGTTGCAAGAACGGAATGATGAAAGTAGCAGAGGAGCTTTTCCAAACGATGCAAGGGAGGAAACTGATACCAACCATTGTGACTTACACTTCACTCATACAAGGTTATCACAGAATTGGAGAAAAATTGAAGGTGTTTTCACTATTTGAGGAAATGGTGGCAAGGGGTATTCAGCCTGATGAAGTAGTCTACAGCTCGATGGTTGATGCACTTTACCGAGAAGGGAATCTACATAAAGCTTTCAGTCTTTGGAATGAACTTTTGGATAAAGGTCTTTTGAAAGGACATGTAAGTGAAACATTAGTGGGGTCTTGGTGTGAGAAGGGAGAAATTTCGGCATTGTTGGCATCACTTAATGAAATAGGAGAGCAAGGTTTTGTACCTAGTCTTGCTATGTGCAGTACTTTAGCCCATGGATTGAATCAAGCAGGATATTCTGAAATATTACCTATGGTTATGGAGACCATGGTAAAGTTTTCCTGGATCTCCAATTCCATGACTTCAAATGACTTAATCAGACATTGTCAGATTGATGAACATACTGAAAGTATTAGCAACACTCCAAAGCAATCAGCCTTATAAGTTTCTTGTCAGCTTCAAAGACTAGCTCAACAAGAATGTTGTATGCTGGATTAATCCATTCTTTCTGCGGTTTCTGACCATGGATGCTTGATGGCAAACCCAGACTCCACTTGTGGGACAACACTGGGTATGTTGTTGTTGAACTGCTGAATTTTCTAAGTTTACTACCTGAAATAGGATATTGATTTTATCTCCGTGTACAAAATATGAGTAATCCAGTATTTTCTTAATGCGGGGTTTGAATGTTAACAAAATTCTTGCTTATTAAAAAAGAGAAAAGATGGCTCATCTGCTTTGCCATGCACCACGCCTTTGATGTGTCAACATTTTCTCATCCGACTCTGCTCGCCAAACACACTAATTATGAGAATATTGATATTTAAAGACCTTGAGGATTGTTTTATGATGATACTAGCTCGATGAATAATTGCTCTTTGAAGTTTTATTGGTCATAGTTCATAAAACTTTTGTTGGCAGAGTTGGTGGGTTCATATTGTTGTTCATACCGTGCAACCAGATTTGCATGGTTAGAGTGGTGAGACTATTAAGATGAACTAACAAATGATTGAGTTTCAGCATAATTTAGTTGCCTGATTGAAAAAGAATGTCTGCAACTCGTGGTCTGATTTATTCTCATGTTATCTGATATAAGTTCGTTTCCATTTAAAGGAGCAAATGTTCGTACCACTGCAGCTTACATGTGAAGATAAGTGAAGTTCTTTCCTTGGAACTTGCTACATTATTCTTCGGTTCTGTGGTCACTCTGCTTATGTCATCCTTATCACGGTGCTTTCTCCTCGGTCTATTGAGGAAAAGCAAGGCAAGGAAACTTTGATGTGCACATTTGAGTAACTGTAAGTAATATACATACTGAATACCAATGTCAAAGCTTTTGTATCAGAAACGATTCTTGCTTGCTCACAGTTTCCTTTCTGTCTTTATGTAGGTTCTTGGAGAAGGATGCCAAGGAGTTTTTCGTGTAGTTTTCAACCCCTCTGATGCACTTCTGAAGTTACCTACCAGCGTTGAAACTAGGATGGATATCTCTTGTTAGCTGTAGATCTATATCTCACTATCTAATGATTATTCGTTTTGTAAACCTTTAATATTTCATGTATAGGCTTCACATTGTCACTGGAAAAAATAACAAAAGTATTCTGATGAACATTTGCCCAAGTTGAGTCCTTGCAAATGTCTGATGATTCATAATTAACAAGGTAAAGTAATATCCCTTGGCCATAGCTGCATCCTCTAGTGTACTTTCTAAATGAAGTTCATCAAGATGCTAGGAACTCTCATAGCAAACAATTGTTACATTAATTTTGTCGCTGCGCGCATATTTATTCATGTCACTGATAAAATTTCTTTTATTCTCTCCTATATCATGAAGCTTGACCTCACCGAGAATCGAAAAAAAGGAAGGAACATAAAAGATGTAAAAGGGAAAACAGAAAGAGAAATCTTTCAATATGGAAAATGGATCAACACGTGAGGCACGCCTGTAACAAAGCACAGGCTAAAGTCTAAACCCTCAAATCTAATTTGGTATAACATGTACTATGTACACCTAATTCTACAGCCTAATACTGTACAATGTGCAAATTATCCATTGTAACTTGGCCCTCTGTTTTTTATATCATTCCAAGAGGCCTGCACATATTGAAATCTCCTTTGGCAGAATGAATAACCTGGACTGAGCAAGCTGTTTCCCCAGATAACTCAAACCTTCGTTGCTTTTTTGGGACGTGGAAACTTCAAACTGTGAGTGACTTATGTGCTGCTGTTATCTGTTTGCAACTTTTAGGAGGGTAAGAATCTCCACATCATTGAGGGCTAATTCTGAGACAAGGTGAAAAGTGGTCTTGCCAATGTGGGTTAGCCCCCCAATTCAAATGAAATTCTATTGGTTAAAACGAAATGATACAGTTTTAGTTGATTAAACATGACAATTGACAAGATGATCTTGATCATTAGTCTGACGGTTCAACATAATCAGAAGTATGTTCATTATTGATCCAAAAACATATAAATCCTCTCTCAAATTCGAGCCAAGTATCACTCACAGTGCAACTCTAATGTAGTAGCAGAAAAAAAGGTGGAGGAAAGAGAAGGGAAAGAAACGAGAAAGCGGAGAAGAAGGTACTACAAGAGAAACAAAAAGAAAGAGCGGTAGAAAGAATAAGACTGAGAGAGAACAAAAGAGAAGGAACAATTCATAATGTATCATTCATCAGCTTGTTCCAAACAAAATAACAAAGTCCTATTTATAGAGTAGAGATTTCTTAACAGGGATGGCATGACAGGGCAGAGGAAGACTACAAATCTTTTTAAGCTCTAGAAGCCCCGCAGATCAGGGTGGCAAGTTGGATACTTTTTGTGAAATGGTCACTGAAGACGAGGCTCGGGAAAACCCTGATTCAACCACATCAAATTCCAAAGTTGAACTAAATTCAAGAGAATCAATTTTAATGGAAGAAACAACTTCCTCAAAAGAACGAGTTTTACTGTACAAGTAGATGCTAAAAACACTCTCTTCGTAATTCCAAATTCCAAATATTTAATGATCACCAACCAAAATTTTTTCAAGCTGGAAAAATTCTTGTTTAACTACTTTGGTTTGTATAAAGCACTTCAGGGTTTTGCAGTAAATTTAACAAAGCAGTCAGCTATGGAAGTTCAATATTTACTTTTTCCTCTGGAGGATTCCGACTTCCTATACATATACCTCTTTATGTCTTCTACACTGCAAATACACACACCATGAGACGCTTCACCATGGACTGCATTAACATCAGCTTGGTAGACAACAACAAGATGATATACAACTTTCTTGTCATTTGCTCGGACACCTTCCTGCAACTGTTCTGCAACTGAAAGCAGGTCTGTAATGTCCTTCATCCTGTGAATGAAACGTTTTTCTGCATACTGCAACAAGAATCAGACATAAATTAAACTACAACAACATACCCAGTAACAAAGTGGGGTCTAGGGAGGGTGAACACAGACCTTACCTCTACCTCAGGTACAGAGGGTTTAACCAGATACCCTATAAAGATGTGAATTATTTAGCAGATGTTCTTTATTACCACGCACATACTAGTTGCACATACGAGAAGCACCAATAGTAATAAATGTCATTGTGTGGTTTTTTTTTAACTGTGTAAACCTATAGTTCGGCATATCTGAATTTCTACACAAAAACTTGAACACAATTTGACGTTTTATATAGCTATTGTTCCAATTCCAACATTGAAGCAGCAAAACTCAAACAATTTGAATATGATTCCTCAAAACTTAACAATTGACTTTGATCCAATAAGATGACTCATATATGTTTGTATTTAAACGAAGTCATGAACAACAATGACAATAGAAAATAGCATGGTGCCTCTCTTCAATACAATTTCCAACTAGAGCAAAGTAAATAGCAAATGTAAGTGGAATTACAGAGAGCTTTCAAGGCTGTTGTTGAGCATCCATGTAACCAGCATCAACAAGAACCTTCTCCCTTTTAGCCAATTCGACATCCTCGTCCACCATCATCTTCACCAGTTGTTTGAATCCAACTTTGGGCTTCCATCCCAAAACTTTCCTCGCCTTGCTCGAATCTCCCTTAAGATTATCCACTTCTGTAGGCCTAAAGTACCTCTTATCAATCACCACATGATCCGACCAATTCAATCCTACATAACCAAATGCCTCTTCCAAGAACTCCTCTACCGTGTGGGACTCCTCGGTTGCTACCACATAGTCATCCGGCTTCTCTTGCTGCAGCATCATCCACATTGCTTCTACATAGTCCCCAGCAAAACCCCAATCCCTGGATGCCTGCAGATTCCCCAAAAACAGCTTGCTCTGTAGCCCGATCTTAATCCGACCCACAGCCCGAGTGATCTTCCTAGTGACAAAGTTTTCGCCCCGCCTGGGAGACTCATGATTGAACAGGATCCCGTTACAGGCGAAGATCCCGTACGCTTCACGGTAATTGACAGTGTACCAATGCGCGGCACACTTGGATACAGCGTAAGGGGATCTAGGGTGGAAGGGTGTAGATTCAGATTGCGGCGGTGGGGTGGATCCGAACATCTCAGATGAACCAGCTTGGTAGTAACGGATGTTTGATCTTCCAGTAGCAGAAATGTGAGACCGGACAGCCTCCAGAAGACGGAGAGCACCGGTGGCGACAACGTCGGCGGTGTAATCAGGGATCTCAAAGGAGACGGCAACATGAGACTGTGCGGCGAGGTTGTAAACCTCATCAGGTTGAATTGTATCAATCCAACGGCGGAGAGAAGAGGCATCGGTAAGATCGGCATAGTGAAGCTTCATGCGTGCCTTATGGACATTGTGAGGATCGATGTAGATGTGATTAACTCGTTGAGTGTTGAAATTGGAGGATCTACGAATCAGTCCATGAACTTCATAGCCCTTGTCGAGAAGGAATTCAGTCAGATACGACCCGTCTTGGCCAGTAATGCCGGTGATCAGAGCTACTTTCCGGCGATCGCCATTGGAATCTCCGGTCGATTCAGATCTGTCGGATGCCATTTTTCGGTGACACGAAGTTATTTTTTCTTGAATTTGTATGTTGGAGTTTTATAGTGAAAGCTTATTGAGTACTCTTATCAATTTGAGTCAAATTAATTGAATCAAGTCTAACTATGACACAAATGAAAAAACAAATTCACTGAATCACAAATAAGAACAAGAAATATCAAAATTAGCAAATTTTGCACGTGCCTATGATGCTTCGGTCGAATGTTATCGACTTGTAGACATGCTAAATCATTAAAGAACCTTTAAGATATTGATTATTGATTGTTACTGTATTTATTATTTGTTCAACTGTTAATATTTCATATGAAGGAGTGTTTTTTTTTTGGACAATTCTTTAATTCTAACTTTCCACGTAATATCCTTTAAGACCACAGAATTATGGAATGTTGTGATACATTCTACATATTTTTATGACTTGTGTATGGGCTCGACTGTCGAGCCTCATTCCTCATCCCGAACATGATATCGAACTGATCTTTGTATATTGATCAGTCAAGAGCTCCACCATGATATCAAACGGATCTTGACCAGTCAAGAACTCACATGAGGTGGTGGACCGTGACGTTGAGCCCTAGCAAATCCTCCCAATATACAGAGATCAGTTCGATACCATGAAAATAAGAAATTAATCTGGAGAATCTAAGCTAGAAATCGGAACAAATATTAATAATTGATCAACATGAGTTTGCTTTACATATATATAAATCGTCTCTTCAGTTTCTGCAGCATCTCTAACTAATTTGATATAACAAACTATGTACAACTAATCTACTGTCTAATTCTGTAAGCTGTGCAAGAAATTATAGAGAAGAAACTAAAGGCTGATAAATACATATGAACAAGTGGATTATGCATCTTGAAGCATGAGTGAAGCAGCAAACTAAACATCCTTAGTAACTTGGCACTCTGTGTTATATCATCTCTTTTCGCTCCAATTTGCCAACGCGAAGAGATATCTCTCCTTCATTCCATGAAGGCTGCACATATTATAATCTTGAAGACCTGGACATTATAGCAAGATGTTTTCCGAGATAGCTTAAACCTTCGTTGCTTTGAAGATAAAGCATCACTCTGTGGGACGTGGAAACTCTCAACTCCGAGTGACCTTTATGCTGCTGCTATCTATTTGCAACTTTCAGGAGGGCAAGAATCTCCACATCATTGAGGGCTAATTCTGAGACAAGGTGACATGGGGTCTTGCCTTCAAGATCAGCAATGCGTGGGTTGGCCCCCCTGTTCAAAAGAAATCATATTGATCAAATAAGGATGATTTAAAATATACAAATGATACAACTGTGTAGTTTGTTACACAGGACAAGACGATCTTGATCATTAGTCTGATGGTTCAAACATAATCATAGCTAAGTACATTATTGATCCAAAAACATATATATCCCCCTCAAATTTGAGCTAAGTATCACTGACCAAAAAGTTGGAAGTGCAAGTCTAATGTCGTTCCAAAAAGACGTGCAGGAAGGGCAGAGAAATGAGAAAAGGGAGAAGGAAGTGCAGAAGAGAGACAAAGAAAGAGAGGTAGAAAGAATAAGAGAGAGAGAGAGAGAGAGAGAGAGAGATTAATTCATAAAGTATAAAGTATAAAGTATTCGTCAAGCTTTATTCCAAACAAAATAACAAGAGTCCTCCTATTTATAGAGTTAGAGATCAACAAATCTTTTTAAACTGTTGCAGCAGGCAGATCAGGGTGGGCAGGTTAGATACTCTTGTGAAATGGTCACTAAAGACGAGACTCAGGAAAAAATCTGATTGTTTCAACCACAACACATCAACATCCAAAGTTGAACTAAACGAGAAATTCAAGAGAACCAACTTTAATCCAAAAAACAACTTCCTCAAAAGAAAAGAGGTTTACTGTACAAGTGTGAATGCTAAAAGCTAAGTTGCGCAGACTCTACACTTTCGGTGAGATGCAACTGCGTCATATCATGTCTAATCACCTCTCTCAATACTTCTTCGGTCTACCTCTACCTCTCTCAGGAGTCGTTTGGTGTGAGGGATAAAAATAAATAGTGATGGGATAAAAAAATAGTGATGGGATAAAATTTTTGTAACTTGTTTGGTTGCCATGTTTGGGATAACTTATCCTACCATTTATATCATAGTGATGGGATAAGTTATCCCATATATATGATGGGATAACTTATCCCAATACTTCTTCGCTCTATCTCTACCTCTCTCAATACTTCTTCGGTCTATCTCTACCTCTCCTGAATCCACCCATAGCCAACCTATCACACCACCTGGGGCATTTTTGTTTCTCCTCATCACATGCCCGAACCATCTCAACCTCGCTTCCCGCATCTTATCTTCCACCGAAGTCACTCCCCACCTTGTCTCGGATATCCTCATTTTGAATCCCATCTCTTCTAGTATACCCACGCATCCATCATAGCATCCTCATCTCCACCACTTTCAGTTTCTGAATGTGAGAGCTCTTGATCTGTCAACACTCCACCCCATATAACAAAGCTAGTCTAACCACCACTTTATTCATTGAAGCATTTCATTGAATAAAAAAACACACAATTTTGCATTGAGATACTTCACATGATGTATCAAGTATAAGTTACGGTTCTGAGTTGTAACTAATTCTCACAGAGGCAGCTTCATGAACTAAGCTTAACTTGGGATTAGAAGTCCGACCACCCATGAGATAGTTGGAGTTTCCCAATAAAGCACTCCCTTGGCATATGCGAGATATAAATATTCTGAATGTCAGCACAATAGCAGTGGACTCCCATGACTTCAACAAATAAAAATTTATAGAATGTTCTGGTACATGCCATTAACCTCGAGCTCCTTCGGAACTTTTGTGAATATCCAAACATTAGTTTGTTTCGCAAACTTAAAACTGAAGATATACAAGCATAAGCTTCTAGGTTGTGAGAGAAAGAACTATGGTAAGTGAGACAAGCGTAAGTGTGTGCTTGCGGGGTATAGAGACAAGCATAAGCGTGTGTGCATGCATCAGAATGATGGTTAAAGCACAAAGTACCCTTTTTATCTTCACTTATAAGGATTAACAGTGAGCTTAAAAACAAAGAATTACCTCGCAAGTAACAGTTTGGAAGTTGCAGTTCTTCCTCTCATAACACTATGATGCAGTGGGGTCTGACCTCGTGAATCACAAGCATTTATGTTGGCACCATGCTGCAGAAGCAGCTCCACCATGCCAATATCAGCAGTTTGGCAAGCTAGGTGAAGTAAGGAACAGCCATCAAGAAATTCATCAATGCAATGCTCTTCACTTTCACTTTGTGGGTTAAATGAGCTTGAACTATCACTGCCTAAAAAGATGATGTTATAATCAGGTTTTGTTCGAATCAGAACAAGTCTCTAGATTTTGAGACGTACCAGGTGATGATTCTTCCCCATGGACTGCATTAACATCAGCTTGGTAGACCACAATGAGACGATATACAGCTTTCTTGTCATTTGCACAGACACCTTCCCACAACTGTTCTGCAACCGAAAGGAGGTGTGTAGTGTCCTTCACCTTGTGAATGAAACGTTTTTCTGCATACTGCAACCAGAAACAGACATAGCAAGCATACATTAATTCACATTTAACCAGAAAAGCTATAGAGATTTGAATTTTTTAGGAAGAGTTCTTTCAGTTACCACGTGCAGACTAGTTGCACATAGGGGAGCACCATTAGTACTACATATTCATTTGCACACAAAAATGCCACAGAAGGCCTCTATACAATGTGCTGAGAGATTGAGACAGGCAACACATCTAAACTGTACGAGATTATTCACATATGAATAATGTCTACCGCAGATATGGATGCCAGTGTCGGGAACAACAGAAAAGATGAACATTTTGAAACATAGAGGGATATAACCTCATTCGAACAAATATTTCAACTTTATATATTATTTGTACACGGTCTACTACATACCAGCAAAAGATGCTAATAGTTGTACATAACATACTTCATCAATTTCATAGTCATAACATGCATGATCACCAAATATTTAAATAACTAAGATCCTTTGATTTTACCAAAATAAAAAAACGACAAATGTCAAGATTACGTAACAAAGAAGAGTCTCAATTTAACCTAGAATAAAATATTTACAGTATATTTTTTTGCCTAGGATGGTTCTTTTCTTCTTTAGTCTTCAGATCAAGTCATGCTTCTAACATAAACTGCAGGCGTAATTTTGTAACTTTTGTGGTATCACATAAGTTCTTGAAAAATATAAGAAATTAGGAGAACATATCAGAGAGAAAATGTTTGACATTCATCTTACATAGAAGAATGTGCAATGTCCTAGACCACCGATCTCTTCTATGAGCTTTGAACTGGGAGATAATACCAGAGAAAGGCAACTAGATTAACTATAGGGTCACTCTTAGGCGTTAGGCCTAATGTGCAATGTCCATAAACCTGGACACATTAAGGGCTAACCAATTGAAAGAACTGGAGTAATGAGCTGATGATGTCAGCTTTAATTGAGAAAGCAAATTACAAGACGAGCAGCCCCTTGAAGAGATTGAACAGACGGCAAAGGAAGTAGCTTAACTATTCGGAGAAGTACCTTTGCATGAATGAATTTCTCCTTTACTGAAATATGATCAGCATAACTGGGTTTTCCAAAGAACTTGTTGTGTTTTTCAGACTCAAAAAAGCGCATTGGTATTTCATCAGCCTGAAACGTTTTTCTTGCATGCAACAGCTCCTCCCAAACAGAATTCACGAACACATTACCCAGTGCCTCGAAAAGCGTTATGATTGAAGGCCCCCACACTTTAACATCAAGTTTCAAAGATCTTACCTACAATTCAAAGTTGAAAACTCTAAGATAATTTCAGAAAAGGAAACTTCATCTTTTGCATGATCATCTGTCACAGGTCTATAAACTATTATTTTTTAAGCAAGTGAAGTGCTTAACAAAGGACAAACTATTCTAAATCTAAACAAGAAAAGGGTAAATGGACAGAATACTGCATTGTCATTCAGCAACATGATTCTCTTGTCTCATTTTATGGCCTTTCTCTTCGGATATGCTGCAGAAAATTAACATAAAATGCAGTTAAGGTCTTCTCTTCTCACTTCCACTTTACTCTGGTTTACTGAAATTCATATTTTGTACTCAAGTTCTGTCATTCCGATCATAACTTGATTTGCGGCTTGGGCTAAATACAACCAAAACAAAAAAACTGGAGGATGAAAAGAGCCAAACTTTCTTCTTTTGACAAGTGTAAATTTGGAGAAAATAAATGAATAAAATATTTTAAAAACTCAAACTAAATGAAGAAACGATTTCACAATGACAACAAGGAGAATTATCAAGTACAACCCTCAGAAGTTTAAACACAATAAGATCAGACTTCATTTAGTATTTTAATTGTCAAAGAAAGTTCACTCCTCACCTAGCGCCGATCGGGAAAGTAATAAAGGGACGTTAAACGTAATTCTAGAAGGGCCTTCCCGCAAAAAAACCGAGTCTTGGCAGTTCAAGTGAAAGTTTTTTAGACTAGTCCCACTAAGGTGTTTTTTCATGTATCTAGGTACTTCAAAAATTTCAGCAGCAAAAGAAGAGGTCCAATCTATCATCAAGAGATTGCGCGGTTAAAGCTGAGGTATCTAGTTCCTTTCTTCTTTTGGAATGGGTCTCCTTTAATTTTTACACAGAAAGATGATACATATACTTGTAAAAGCTCTAACAGACAATTACACAAGATGCACATGGTTAACTTGACAGCAGGCCTTTCTATTCCCACATGAAATGAGAGAGGTTTAAGAAGATTAAGTTTCTGATTATGCACACAGAAAGAAACTTAGGTGCAAAATGTAACCAAGTTGACTTGCCTTGGATATATGTACACCAAAGTTCCGGTGAACACCAGAACATTCAATGCATATAAGAAGCCCAAGATTTAAAGAAGCCCATTCTGGTCCAGGAGCACCACAATCAGCACATTTATCATTCCCAGGTATCCGTTTTAGTGCTTCAACTGGTTTCTCTCTTTTCGTGCTGAGGATGTGCACTGAACTTTTGGATGGGCGTATGAAAGATCTACCAGTAAGATCCCTCCCAGATGTGTACTCTTCCATTGCTCTTTGATCATGGTCAATTGGACTTCCTATAGAACTACTTTCGCTAATGGGACTACCAGAGAAATGCTGAACACCAAAAAATCATATTATCAGATATAACAACAAAAATAAGGAAAGGAAGACTTATATACTTATTTTCTAGTTTACCCTTTCAGGTGTCTGGGAAGTTAGCAATGAAGTAATAACTCCTGTTATTTTTTCTATCCAGTCCATTTGCTCCGCTGCACTCTCTGCCTGAATAGCCAAAGGATATATCTTTACTAAAAGGTTATTGTTGATTAGAAATCTAGGTTGAAATCCAGTTCTCATACTACAGCCCAAAGAATTATCAGGATGCCTCAGGCATTTACCTGCAAAGTATAATTTTTTGTTGGTGAAATTATTCTGAAGCAAAATCTCAGATCACACTGATCTGCATCTGCTTTTATTGTTGATGTCAGTAGGTTCACTGTGTGACGTGCAACAGATTTTTCCTCATGTACACCTCCATGATAATGAGAAGAAAGCCAACGACTCAGCAGTCCTGATCCCGGTTCTGGGGAAGAACATCTGTTTGAAAGGAGTGGGCTGGCAGAACCCTGAAACTGCATTCTCCACATTTGAGCAGGTCTATATAATAGCTGAAAGAACTTGTGACAAACATTTAATTCGATGACTTACAGATGGTCGGCTCAATTGTTTTCGATAGTAGTACAGCATTCCTCTGCTATCTAGAACAAAGAATCTTCTCTTCCAGTCACCTCTTATATTAGAAGAACGCTTTGACAGGTATCCTTGTTTTATAGTTTGTACCTAAACTATTGAAATCTTAGCTAAAGAAATGAAAGGTAGAATTTTCTTTAAAAGGAATACTGAATATCGTAAGCAGTAAGAGAATGTTATTTGCTAGTTGTAGCCAAATGCAGGATTGTACTACATACCTTTCCTTCAGAAGCAGATTGCATGACTGCTTCAATAAGTTTGTGAGAACTCCTGGAAAAAGGTTGTGTGACGTCACCATTTGTAGACCCATTGAACGAACATCTCCTTTCTTGATCTATTTTCCTTTTGTACTCTTGCATCCTCTCATTGAGAGCTGCCTGCTCATACATGGAACTTTCTCGAGCTTTTTGTGAATAAGCCAAGACCTGTAACAGAACAGCATACCTCAAAACATATAAAAACTATTAAAAGATGCCATAAGCATACAATGAAAATTAGTAGTATATCACTGAAGTAATTCCACGTATGCTACATAAGTAGAGTGTAATAGTAGATGCACAAATAATGGATCCAGCAGCGGACAATTTAAACTATAACAGAAGAACTTTATCATGCAGAGTCACAGACAACAAAAAAAAGACACAAACTAAAATCAAATCAGCTATTAATGATTGAGAAACTAAATTGCCTCATCTGCCTATCTAGTAATCTTGGGGTCGGTAATGGATTCAGAATTCATGCAATTATCTCCTGAATTTACAAGCTTGTGCTTGGACCCTTTGTAACTTCAATGCCCAAAACCATTAATTTTTCTTTGATCAAGATCCAGCGAAAATGAATAAAAATTTAGTCGAGGCTTCAAGAAGCACCAAAATGGGGCAATGTGGAGCTTCCTATGATTTGGCAAATGTTCAATCTGCGAAGGCATTGTTTTATGGTGGGCAACGGCGCAAATCAAATCTGAGCAAAAAACTGATAGACCAGCAGTAGACTTTTGAAGTTCGAGGTTTGGAGAATGCATGGGTTAATGACTTCTGGGTACCACTATACCACTCTTTCCTACACTTCAATACGCAGTTAGTGAGTCACAAAATTGGTAAAAATTCTAAAATCCATTTTTCCCTGAAAGATCTAAAAGCAAAGTACACATGCATGCAATTTACCATGTATTGTGTTAATACCTACAAGATCAAATGAACTGCACATCAAGCAAGATGTTTCGAAGGGAAGGAAGATGCTATACAGAAGATGTTTATGGATTTGGACTATTTGGGGCAACCTACAAGATGCCAAAGATGAAATTCGTAGATTCTCTACAGGAATAATACTCTGTACAGAAGGAATCCGTCCTTTTCGTTTTTTGTATTGGGAGATTTCCTTTCTTGTAATGTCCTGTCCTAGCAACTTCTAAATGTGAGGCTGTTTATTTATCTTATTATTAATATGATCAAATGCACTGTGCTGTAACTGTTGCTTTTGTAATATAATTATAATATTTCTTTGTAAAAAAACAATACGCAAGTGGCGGAACACAGTCCAAGTTAACTAGCCTTGATTACTTTGTGGCGATTGCGTAACAGTTATAAAGTCTTCAGTGTAAGACATGTGAACGTTAACTAATTTCAGAGATATCTAACAATTAGAATTTGAAATAGGTAGTTTATCTATATAGAACTGTAAATTGGAAGGATTGCGGATAAAAAGATTACGGATGCCAAAAAGAGAATATTTGTCATGAAGGTAATAAAAAGGAATGAAAAAGAACCCAACAATTCAATTTCATGAAGGTAGCACATTATCATCCATTCCCTCAAGCAAATTGGAAGGCATCATGGGAAAAGGGTATTCACAAAAAAACTGTTTCATAACTAACATCTAACCTGGCTGATATAAGGCTCCATTTGATGCAAAACTTCATACCCCTGTGCATCACGTAATATCTCGAATTCAGCATGATGCATTCATTAATATCAACAAGCATAAGATTTCACCATTTTTAAACTTTTTTTCCACTGAAAAAGAAAAAGGAAAAGGACCTGTTTGAAAAACCGAAGATGACTGTCCATCATACTGCCAACAGCTTCCAAAAATTCATACTTCTTTTTGGCCTCAACCGCAGAAAGAGCACCGACCTGAACTTATGAAATATTTCAACAATTATATTATATTGCTATTTGTTGCATCACTATTTGATACCGACTGCCAAAGAATTGTGCACACCAGATTAAAGCGGGCTTGCTCAAAGCTCAACCTTGCATTGTAAAGTTCCTGGAAGGAGACTACCAAATTAGATGTTGCCTGACAATGGTTACCATAGAAACTACCTGATCAATAAACAACATAAAAGGATAGTGTTTATGGATTATAAGAAGAACCGATGTTCGTTACCTCCTCAATGGCTGCAGCTATATCCATCCTAGTACTTTTCCTCAATGACAAAAACTTCTCTCGAACCTAGATGATAAAAGCAATCATTTTAATGTACATCAAAACAAAGAACCAAGTACCGTCATGTTAGTTTTCGAACTATTTCAACTTCTTTTCAGAAAGCTACAACTCAACAAATGTGAAGATGTTTCTAAAGGTTTATAGGGCATAGAAGCAACATGTGGAAACGCCATCCGGTGTTAATCTGTTACCAAGGGTATAAAGATCTTGTACCCGGTTGGCCTTAGTTCCGAGAAGTAGACACCCAAAAACTCTTTTTCTTCAAAATGTAACTCAAAAAAGATTGTATGAAATGAGTCCAAAAGGAGCAAACATATATTGATGATTCATATAGTCGTCCCAACTTAGTTTGGGATTTATAAGTTATCATTATTGAACAATTTTAAAAGGATTAATGTCTTACTATACCAAAATCTGTTGCTTAAAATAATCTGAAAAGATAAGGATATATGTCAAAGACAACAGGAAAGTCTTTTACAACAAAGAGCAAGACCATGGCTAAGTCAAAATGACACATTAACATGCACAAACATTGTTTGGACTTCAACAATCAAGGTTGTCACTAAAGTTACAGGATTTAGGAATACTAACCAATCACAGAACAGAAAAAAGCAGCCACTGGCAAACAGGATAATATCGATTATTAGCATATTAGGTACATAAATATCTTGCTTTCAAGTTTTCAATACTAGTAAATTAGTAATTCCCGCTTTTTCACTCGACATATTATTAATCACTGCCTCCCCTATCCTTTTGAAATCGTATTTATAGGTTCTAAGTTGAGTCTGCTATTTCAAAAGAGAAAGTACAATTAGAAAAACAGATAAACAATTAGGTACAATTTCAACAGAAAGTCACTCCATTGCAAGTCTGTATTTTTCAATTTAAATGGGTAATTATCCGAGAATCTACAGCTCAACACACGACAGGTAAAAGATTTGACTAGAGAGACATTGTATCCACCTGATCATAAGCAACATTGGCTTTGTCAAAACGCTTCCGAGCTTCCTGAAAGTAATGAAAATTCACATTACATCAAAATACACGTGTTAGATCTTTGAGAATACACTACAAGTGGTTGAACTACAAAAGGAGCAAGAAGAGAGATCTGTACATATATTTGGATAACTGAGATGTAAGGTTGATTGGACAATTTGGTGGGATAGAGTTCTGTGAGATCATTTATGGTCAAGTATGGAACAAGTCAAAAACTAAACCACCCAAATCATAGGCAAGTCCTACCCAAATGATAACTAGTTACTGTCAGCATCTTCTCCCCCTCCCCCCTTTTATTTCAATAATTATTAGTATAAATGAGATGCTTCAAAGGTTATTCAATATCTCTAGTGGAGCAGAAACTATCTATATGTTGAAACCAGATAGCTGATATTCTTAAAAAATCTATTAAAGCAACCCTAAAAAGCTATAACATTGTAGAGTTCCAGCTTGTTGTCTTGAAAGAATAATGGGCATTAAACTTAGAAAATAATCCCAAAACAAAGACACTGCCTTTTTCTAATCTTAACTCCTTAGAAACATTCAACTATTTCTTTTTCTATCTGATCCAGTTTAATTATTTCCTATTTCTTTTTTTTTCTAGGTATCAATTTGACAAATTCTCAAAACAAAATCAATGAGCATCAAGTGTAGTCTTTTGAAAACATCGATTAAACATTTACGAACCAAATTACAGATACTACAAATTAGTTTGTTTTTTAAAAAACACTCTCTTAATTTATTTCTCAGTCTACGGAAGAAAATTTTCGCACCTAGAAAAGAATGAAGCTCAAGTAGCTGTCAAACAGAAAGCAAAAGGGCTTTCTACTTTGATCAGGTAAGGTTTTCTGCTCTTAACATGCTTGTTCTTACTATCAATACACAGAGTGTAAGAGTAGTGCCCAAAGAGCTAATAGAGAATTTGGCTACATCTTGTCCTTTTTCAAATTTAGTTGAAGGCTTGAAATCTGACAGAAGCTTTAGTCAGTGTTAAGGCGAAGTTACCTACTGAGTTCCCTAGCATGCGTACATTATTGCTCCTTCCTTCAACAACTTCTACAAAATCGAGCCATCCCCTTCAGTTGCTTTTGAAGAAGCATTTCCTATCCACATGGAGGAATCCTTGTTTAAACTTATTCTGTTAACTCGGTTCCTTCTTCTCTCTATTAATTTGAATACCAGCTACTCCATCACTTAAATCTATTAACTCTAAGATTTGAACCCAACAAAGAAATACAAGATGGAAGACCTTGCCAATGGTTTGATTTGCATTTGGTTGAAGCATGAAGCCTGGTGGAAACTTTAGTCAGTGTTCAGAGTGTCATTAGAAGCTCAGACTATCATAACGACTTCAATTATGCTACTCACCCAACCAACGAACCATTGGGCAGGTTACAGCAACAGAGGTCAAAACACCAACCCCATATATAGCTATATTCAAAGCTTACTTTGAAGATAATCCTACTCTATTGTTTTCATTCTCTCATAAATAGAACATATAATAACGTGCACAAGCATACGCTTTAGCCCAGTAGGACAGGTTCTACAAACATCCATACTTCAGAAAATAAAGTTTATGCAAGTTTGATTAGCTTACATGTCAGATCATCTACAAAGTATTTTGACTGACCAATTTTGGTTCATCACTTTATTGTTCATTTGGATGCTTCCTTCTATATGCATCCAGGAAGATGAAAATATATACTGACAAAATAAGGAAAAGTACTTGCACCAATGGGCAATGAAACATCCTAGTAAATGTGCTTCATATGTAAGAATTAGCTGAAGTACCCAAAAGACTAGATTTTCTTATCTGTACAAACTTTCTCTACATAATGGACTACAAGTGAAAGTAGTGAGTGTACCTTTACATCTGGAAGATCAATGGTTGCCAAATGCAGTAATCGATCATTTAATACACGCTCTACCTAAGCAAGACACAGAAAAAATGCCAGTCAAATGAAATCAACAAGGCGAAGATATTTCAAGGCACACACAGTATAAAGTAGATATTGGAATGGAAAAGAAAAAAAGTAAATTAGACTCAAGTCAAGAAGAGAAATAATACTCCTAAAACAAGTTGGCATGAGAAAGTTTGAACACATTAGATGTGTCCAGATATCATTATTAAATAAATAAAAGTATCTCCTCTAGTCACATAATTCAACATGATAACAGATCAGGCTCGCATGTGAGAGAGCGTGTAAAAAATAATTATTTAATTAAAAGTGTCCTCCCTGTAGTAGTTTAAACTTTAACATGAGGTGGCCACTCTATCTACAATATGATTCTACAATTTTACCAAACAATTCATGGACCAGTACTAGGATATGGATTACATAACAATACAAATCATTTGATAAACAGCATAATAGTTTTTTTATAAGGAAAAAATTGCATAATAGTTGAAGTGCAGATATGGGGGGAAACTGATACCTGTGACCAAAGAACTTCCTTGTAGGTTCCAATTTCTCTCAGAGCGATAGCAAATTTGGCCATATCAGGGCCTATGAATGCAACTTGGATTTATTAGTATAATTGGGGAAGTAAGACTTTGCATTGATTCTTTGTTGCAAAAAAGTGTTGCTTTATGTGGAAATGGAAAAAAATAGAGAATTGCAAATGAATGCACTTGAGTTAGATAAGTGCAGCCAAATATGCCAATCCAAGTCGTTAACCTTCTAACGTTTAGCAATTATATAGGAACATCACAATCAATGAGAAACAATCAGGCCCCTATTGAACCTATAGGTCATAGACATTTTCTGTTTTGGATAAGGGACCTATAGGTAATCACTTCTAAGTTCAAAAGGTTCATAACTGAATTCAAAGATTTGAGCCCTTCTAGAAATCATAATCTATAATACATGTGCATCTTTGAAAGTTTTGCTTTTCTTTGTAATATGCATATGCATACCTTTTGCACGAAGGAGTCCCCTAGCATACCACAGCTCTGACACTGTGTAACCACCATTTAGGATATATTACCTTTATAAAGCATCCACGATGTAAAGAGTTGAGCTTGTTCAACAAACTTAGGATATGAGGTCTCCCCTCCTTCGTATTTTTCCCCTTTGAATATTAGTGTACAGTAAGGGTCAATTCCTAACCCCCACCACCATCCGCATCACCACAAGGAGGATTTTATTATAGAGAGTTTAAAAAGTACAAAACTTATAGAAAACATTTTCCTTCATACCGAACACACCCTAAATACCAAACAATCTGATCTGAAAAGGTAAAGAGAGAACAGGAAACCTCCATATGCAACAGAAATGGGATCATTACGCCCTCCACCAAAGATTTCAAGTGAACTGGCAAAAGCAATGTCTCTATCATATGCCTCTCCAAGCCCTTCTCTGTAAATAGGAAACAAAAACGAATGAGCTCATAGCAAAATGTTAGTGCATATTTGGATTACCATGGAAACAAAATTTATGCAGAACTACTTGAGAATTGAGATACTGCCTTTTTTTTCCCAGTAACATCCTTGAAATGAAGCTTGTACGAATACTAAACACTCCTTCCTATAAGCACAGTCCATAATGGTGCAATATACCTCTATGGTCAATAGGTAGAAGATAAATATATTTTTACATTATAACGGCCGGTTTAAAGGAAACTGAAGAAAGATACAGTCAGAAAGAAATAATAACTGCCAAGGAACTTCACGAAATACTATAACTTAATGAACCATAGTGGCAAAGCAGATGCCCCAGATGTATATTAGCTTGTCCTTAGTTGTAATTTCAGACCCGCTGCCGAAAGAGAAAGCAGGAAAGAAATACACAGACTGGAATACGACCATGATATCCCTTGCTGAAAAAATCAATTGTGAATCAACTTCGCTGACAAGCAATCATTGTGAAACTGATTCATGCCAACTGTCAAATGATTCATCAGGCAACTAACATAAAAGATGATGTAGCCCAGAAATAGAGAATCCTGCGACTTAAATATGAATTAGTGGTTCGAAATAGAGAATCATCTGAAGGAACGAAATAAGATTTTAAGAAGGAAGTGTATTGTGAGAGGATAGTTTAACGAGAGCTTAGATTACAGCTTGCATGTACAGAGATTAAAATGGACAGCTGTCAAGTCAGTTATAGTGTTAGAAAACAAAGATGAGTAAAAATAATATAATACATTCCCATCATTTTACAAGATGAGGCAATGAATAGTGCAGAAATTGATATATCCAGATAATACATCTGCATTGGATGTTCCCTCAAATTTTAAGGTAGATAGTATGATATTGTTAAAGAAGAGCTGTGGAATTTACAATGTAAATCCACTTGTAAGACTTCCCTTGAGGGAAAAAAAACTGCTCGAGGTCATGTTAGGACTTCAGGTTTACACTCTTCTAGCATCACATCTTCTCAAGGTTATCCAAGTGATATATGGTATTAAAAGGTTTAAATTAAATGACAAGCTGGTAGCACAAAAGCTGAAGAAAGCTATTTCCCTAGTTAATCATGCAAATTTTGGTTACATGTATGAGTCTTATGACCAGGCATCCTAAAACTTTATGGGATCAATAATATATTAATTGGAATATTCTCAGAATTTGTGCCTCGTTTGTTGGAACTAAAGAATGAAGCTGCTACATTTTTGGTGGAACTGAATTCCTCCGTCTAAGTAACAGCACTGGTTGTTGCAGTGGACAGCTGCACACCCTTCTTACCTCCAATTTATACATCATAATACTTGCTAACTGACTGCCCTGTGCAATGTTACATATGATAATAAATTGATAGAGCAGGATAAATAAACTTACGTGTACTTTCGACATCCTTTATAATACTTTAGACATTTGTCCCTCAGAGTCTCAGAACTTTCCTCCAATTGTTGGATCTGTTCCACCACCACAAACAAAATTTAAGGACTTCAACTCATGGTAAAAGAACATCAACAAAAATAAGCAAATTTTATTGAGCAAGTGTACAACTACTGTTGCATGAATACCAATCTCAATGTATATATCACATAAATACCTGCTTCACCAGCTGTGTATGAACACACTTACTTGCGGAGGTGTTAAGATCTAGTTATAATAAGATATACTAGCCCTAGATTATATGTCAGTTAACTGTTGGCATATCATCAAACAGATCTATAGAATCATTCCTATTGAATGAGTGGGGGTGCTACACCTATCATCTAACCATGGGCTATATACCACAAATCAGCTTAATTTTAGCAGTTGACATCTAACAAAATATAATTATACACTCGTTCGAGGAAGAATACTTCAGCTAAAGCATAACTTGTTTCTCCTTGGTTGTTGATGATACACTTTGGTAAACTATCCCAATCCTCATAGTCTCAGGTAGGGCTGCGTATCGGTCGGTTCGGTTCGGTTTTAAAGTTTATTGGTTTGACTTATTGGTTATTGGTTTGTAGAGATGCTAAACCGTTATAGAACCATTAAGATATTGACTTATCGGTTATTGGTTTATCGGTTATTGATTGTTATCGGTTCGGTTATCGGTTTAACCATTAAGATTTGACACAAAAAAAACCATTGGAAATCACTTAAAACAAGGTGACAAACCAAATGAACCATGCACATGAATTCACAAGTTACATCTTTCTCAAAAGCAAACACTTTTACATTGTAGAATAACCAAGAGTTTGAGACAACCAGAAATAAAAGTAGGAAACCAAACTCTAAGTCAAGGACTTTATATACAAAATGGTATAAATATAATTATTTAATTTACTATCGGGTTATCGGTTAACCCATTAAGAAAAAACCTAAAACCGTTAAGAACCGATAACCCAATAACAAAAAAAATCAAAACCGTTATCAAAACCGCTAAACCAATAACCCATTACGGATAAACCAATAACTTTTTTTCGATTCGGCTTATCGGTTTCGGTTCGATTTTGAACAACTCTAGTCTCAGGGTTTATTCCAGACAAACCAGATTCCTCAAAGCCCAATTACAGTCCAAACAACTGTCCGATAAAATGCTAAATCAACAGCTTACAATATTTCACTTTTTAAGGCCATGTAACTTTAGACAAAATAAATTCCATTTAAAGGATAAGGGAGACAAGAAAACAACAGTGTCTGCATAAATATAAGTGCAAAAAAGCATCCAAGGTGTGGTTTAGAGGTCAATGAGGTAGGTAACAAACTTTAAGATCAGGGGTCAAATTCTAGTGGATACAAAAAACACATTAACACCATATAATCTATTCTCATATGTGTAAGCTTTGGTGGACATAGTTAACCGATATCTGCATTGGTGGCATGTAGCAAGTTTCTACATGCTAGCTAGCCAAGACACCACTGTAATAAAAAATATATATATAATCCCCCAAAATATTAATTGACTGACAGAAACCTCAAATAGTCAAAATTGATTAGGCATCCTTCATCTGCATCATAATGGAGTTATATCTACCATTAAAATAGGCTAGGCTAAGCTGATAACACAGACATGATTTTCATCAACTAATCATCGTGGGCACCATCAAATATGGCAACTTTCTTGAAATAAAATCAAGAATCAAGATTGAAATTCTTTACCTGTTGACGAAACATAGGAGAATCGTCGATTCTGGCGAATAAAGTCTTCCCTTCTTGCATCTTATGAGTTTCTTGATTCACATTCGAATACCCAAAAAGAAAAGAAGTCCAATAATCAAGATTCCCAAAAAAGAATGATTCTTATGAATTTCTTGATTCACATTCGAATACCCAAAAAGAAAAAAGAAGTCTAACAAATCAAGATTTCCAAAAAAGAATGATTCTTGGAAAGCGAAAAAAAGGTGATTTTGAAGATAAAATAAGAAAAAGAAGATGAAAATAGTAAGGGGGTTTTGATGTTTTGAGGGAGAAAATGGAGGAAAACAAATAAATATTGCTGGAGAAATGGTGCGATAATTCATGGCTGTCATTAAAATACTATTAGTCTCTCTCTTTCTCTCCGTTTAAGGAGTTCGGTTTTGATTTTTACAAAACGCGCAGAGAATGAGGAAATTGAAGCACCGTACGAAATACGGAATTTGTTTAATCATTTTAACTGTCTCTCTATATTCGGTACCATTCTTGCTTGTCCACCACTATTCACTTTTTATATTCTATTGTTTGTTATAAGGGGGACACTTTAATAGCTGGAGTTTTGAAAAATGCTTAGTGAAATAATTTGAGAACAGGACTCGACCCCCGACCTGATACCGACTGAGGGCCCAACCCGGAAAAATGAGTTAAAAATGTCTTATAGGTTTTCAATTTAAAAAAAGGGATTTCGTAGTTGTCTGGACAATTACTAAAGTTGTTTGGACAACTACGGAAGTTGTCGGACGACTAAAGAAGTTGTCCCCACAACTACGACAGTTGTTGAACAAAAGTGTAAAAGTTAAAAGTTTGGGACTATTGAGAAAATATATTTTAACCTAATTAATATTATTTGTCACTTCTACCCAATTTTTAAGACTTGAAGGACTCCTACCTAATTGACTAACTAGTTTGTCCCTTTTAATAGATCCTATATTGACCCCAGATATGACCCTGACCTGCAACTCCAATATCGATCCGAGACTCGAGACCCAAGATTGAAATTGAGATCCCAAGACCTAATACCTAACCCTAACTTGACCTGTAGACCCAACACCCAACCTTGACTTAATCCTGACACCAACACCCAACCCCGAGACTCGACTCTAAGATCCACTTTAACTTGAGACCCGACCTTGATCCGACACCTACCCAATTTTTGGTCAAGTTTCATACTGGGATCGAGTCTTGGGTCGGGATCAGATTTTTGGTGATGTGCCGATTCAAGGTTAGGTCTGGTGTCCGTTCAAGATTAGGGTTAGGTCAAGCTTCGGGTTGGGTTCAAAGATGACAAGGCCTGAGCATTAGATCATGGGTTAAGATTGAAACTCAAGATAAGATCAAGATCTAACCCCTACCCCGAGATCAAAATTAAGATCCCAAGACCTAATACCTAACCCCAACTAGACCTAGAGACCCGACACTAAACCTCAACTCAACCCCCAACACCCGACACACAACCCTGATCCTCAAACTCAAGACTCGACCGTAAGATCCGCTTTAACCCGAGACCCAACCTGACCTCGACACATATCTTTAATTTGGTCGAGTCTTGTATTAGGATCAAGTCTTGGGTCAGGAAGAAATTTTTGGTCATATGTCCATTCAAGGTTGGGTCTTATGTTGGTTCGAGGTTGGGGTTAGGTCAGTCTTCTGTGTTGGGTCCACAGATGGTGAAGGTCGAGCTTCAGATCCTGGGTTAAGATCGAGACTCGGGTCGAGTCCTAGATCCGAGCAGGTCTCTTGAAATTTAGCTTGAATCAAATCGGTATATCCCCTCAAGAAATTAGTTATTAGAAGTTTATTATACTAGTTATATTTTAAAATTTTAAACTTAGCAAAGAATAACATTGCAAAAATAAATAATAAATTTCTCCTTAATAATTTATATTGGATAACTAATTTTTTATTTTATTTTTTACTCATCTAAAAAGGAGTGAAGGGAGTACTTAAATGGAAATAGAATAATTCTAACAATAAATCAATAAAATACGCTTAAAGCTAAAGCTAAACCTAAACCTATAATCAAACAAGTATTTAGGAGAAAAAGAAAAGCTGCTGTTGGTAAAAGTTGAAACAAAAAACCACAACACTCCCCCCTCATTCCCTGTGCTTCTCTCACTGTTCATGTATGGTTAATTTAGAAAATTTTATTTTTTAGGCCGCTGTACTAGTCAGATTTGTCAAAATCAGATAGGTGTTGTTGAATCTTGATTTCTAATCATGAAGCGAGATTACTCAGAGTCTCCATCTTCAAGTTCTGTTGGACCTCCTCAATCCAAATTTAAGCACAACCCTGAAGGTAATTTTCTCCTTTTTAATTTTAACACAAATCAATTTTAGTTGATTCTTATTTTTTTATACAACATAATTAATTATACATTCTTGAATTAATCCCTAATAAAGCTAGAGTCTTTTCTGTTATTCACTGAGCTGGCGGCCTGCGTGAGGTAATAGTACTTGATGAGATAGCTTAGAGGTGTGCAAGCTGGTCCGAACACTGCAGTCAATCCAAGTTAGAAACTTTACGTTTATTGCAGCACAACCCAGAAGGTGGTTTTCTCTTATTTTCTTGTAGGACAAATCTCAATTGATTATTTCCATTTATTTGTGTAGATATGGATACATCATCTGTGTTCTCACTGTTGATTAGTATCCAAAAAGTTAGTGAATTTACTATTTTTAAGCATAACCTAGAAGAGAATGTTCTCATAATATTCTTTTAATAGAAACCTCATTTGATTTTATTAGTACTATTAGTTGTATAGACATGAATTTGTTGTTTTTTTTCATTGTTACATTAGTAATAAGCTTTACTGTTATTTTAGCTGCCAAAGTATTTGCTACAATTGGTGGAATGCCACAAAGCAATGTATTATGCCCTAAAGACTGAACTTGTGATGCAAAACTTTAGGAAGTTGTTACCTTTTGGATAAAAGAAGTTAGAAGCTGGGTTTTTAACTGCGGTTGATTTTAAGTTTGAACTGGTGTCAGGCGACACTCATTTTCTGGAAGATGAGAGCACAAATTTTTTTGCCAGGAAGGTGGCTGATCATTACAGTGCGAGGACCAACCAAACTCTTGAAGAGCGTGAAGCAAGTCCTATCATCCACTTAAAGAAACTTAACAATTGGGTATGTCTTCTTTATCCATGGGCATGGTTATTCTGCACAGTTCATTGCTAATGAGGTTTTCTGGCGTTTTAGATCAAAAGTGTCTTGATTCAACTCTATGCTAAAAGAGGGGATGCAGTTCTTGATCTTGCTTGCAGGAAGGTACTTCTTGCATATTGTATACCTTAATTATTTGGCATTACTTGATAAAATTTATAGTTGGTAAGAAAGAAGTACCCATGCATCTAATTTTCAATATCTTTCTTCTTGCACCAGGGCGGTGATCTCATTAAATGGGATAAAGCAAAAGTTGGATATTATGTTGGCATTGATATTGCCGATGGTTCGGTAAGTTCATCCTGGATGAATATATTTTTGTCACTTTTTCTGAACTTTTATTGTGTTATAGTCCCACATTGGTTAGGGAATAAACTGTTGGTCTGCTTATATGAATTTGAGCAATTCTCCTGTCGAGCCCCATTTTTCACAAAACGGGTTAATGCAACGATATGATAACTCTTTTAGGATTTTAAAAGAGAAGAGTCGTCATGTAACGAATTAAAGGCGCGTTAGGGCACCATTCTAAACTAACTACCAAACGAATTACTCCCTCTGTTTAAAAAAGAATATCCTAGTTTGACTTGGAACGGAGTTTAAGAAAAGAAAGAAGACTTTTAAATTTTGTGGTTCTAAATTAAAGTTATGTCAAATGTACCAAAATGCCTTTTAATCTTGTGGTCTTAAACATGCCATGTGGAAAGTTGAAGTTAAAGTGTTGCCAAAAAAGGAAAGGGGTCATTCTTTTTTAAACAGACTAAAAAGGAAATGAGACCATTCTTTTTGAAACGGAGGGAGTAATTAAAAGTTCAAACGAAATTAGTGATCGGGTAAGAGTTTAAATTACCTCGAAAGGAAGGTGTTAAACAATTTTTGAGGTCCACAAATATGGGTCTCAGCCGTATCTCATATTATTATGTGGGGAGGTTAAACGAGTGTAATTTTTGATGGATTTTTTCTCAATATTGGATTGACTTTCGTGTTTACGTTGTTGAGTGATGGATTTGACATTGTAGATGGGGTATGTAAGTTGTTGATATGGAGGCATTTGATATGGTACGGGAGGTGCATGATACCAAAAAGTTTGGTACAAAGGTGTTTGATACCGAGGAGGTTGTGTGGTGGGATTCTTTAGGTATGGCGTAGGATATGTAGATTTAGAGACATGTGTATGAAGTTGGGGTGGATATGGGTAATTTGGAACTGAGTATTTGTTGGAGGCATATGAATGAAGCTTGGTTGATTTTGAGGATAGGAAACATGATGAGTTGGCGGAGGATTATTTTGAAAGGTGGCTTGATTTGTGGTAGGACGGTTACCCATGTCTGTCCTTAAAGAGGGATCGACTAAAAACTTAACTCATTTGCGCATACAAACTATTTTTCCTTTCAATTCTATTATTTTCTGCTCCAACCTTAAGATCAACTCATTTGAAAGATATTCCTCTTCAAAAGTTTCAACCATTTCTGTGATAACATTGTTATCAATCATCTTTCTTTTTCCTTTGCGATTCGAACTAGGAGGAGAAGGAAGAGCACCTTTCGATCCTATGTGGTAAACCTAGTGTAAAGATCAAACTTTGGGGAAGAGTAGACAAAAATAAAAATCAACAGGAAACCAAGTCAGAACATTGAATATATTGAGATAATAAGAACATTGTTTTGCTAAAATAAATTCCCTAAATGCAAGGAGTCTCGTTAAGCCAGAGGTAGGCCTAAGACGACAAATAAGTGATGCACAATAATTAATTCAAGCCTTATTTTGCCAATTTGAAGTTTAGAGTCAGAAGAAGTAAAGAAAAATAAACTATTACTTATTAAATAAAATTAAACTATTACATCATGATAAGAAAATAGAAACAAAAATAAACTAAGGGGAAAATGGGGTAACATGAAAAAGTAATCCTAGAAATTAGAAACTTCGAAGATATTGATCCCAAGAGCTTGGCACCATCTGCTCTCCTACATCTAGAGTGACTTTATATCCATGGTTAAACAAATTATGTGCCCATATATTTTCTCTCTCATCGGCGAGTCCAGGATATCCATCTCCACTTAATTCTCTACCCTCAGCCTCTTTCAAGATCCACATGTAGTATTCAGATGTACAGAAGGGTCGTCGTGCACCCATATCTATGGTCATCACCCTCTCCACCTTCGAAGTATTTTATGAACTTGTGGATTATTTGGTCCAAAATCATACTTATAGTGATTCGTGTTGGATCGCAGTGATATCACTTGAACCTTTCCAAACCGACGGAGTACTCGAAGATGAGCATATGGTTGAACGTCCTTTAAGCCAATAAGCTCAATGAAATAGCGTTCATCACCTCTCACTATGGCACAAAGGGTGGACAACCAAAAGAGTTCCCATTGAATGTGATAGCTGTTGAGCCCCTTAAAAAATATGAGCCAATCTTCGACTCCCACGGGGGTGATGAAATATTCTATTCTTCTTGGATGACTGTCAATTTTGTTGCCTTTACCTTTGAAAAGATCTATTATGTCGGATCGGTTATAAAAGTGTTCGATAGCCCACAATTGTAGTAAAATGTTGCATCCTTCGAAAAATATTCTACCATTGACACATGCAGACAGACTTCTCATTATCTCTGTCAATATTATGGGCACTACAGTTTTCCTAGGTTCGTCCCTTCCTTGAGCTAACGCACGAACCACATGACTCAAACAAGTATCGATCTTTCCTATTTCTTTGGGAAAAACAAAAGAACCCAATAATGCAATGATAGAGACATTCAAGCGATATTTTTTTTCCCCATTTTTCAGTAGAACAATCAAATTCTTCATTAAAAAATTGATGACCATCTTTATGACCGAAGCGTGAATACAGAAAATCAAAAGGAATCCACCCAAAATCTAAATAGGTTAATGTCTGATTGTATTCCATTCCAGATTCTCTAGAATTGTCCTTGGTGATTGTTTATGAGTCATAAGCTAAGAGATTTTGGTGAAATGACATAAAAAAAAGACTGTAACTATCCTCATCTTTGTCGTACCTAACCATCACACAATTAAGGCTTTGTTGAACTATTTATAAGACTTCCTAGAAAACACGCAAGCTGTTATTTGATCACTTATAATCTGGAAAGATGTTTTACCTATAGATAATCCTATGAAATGGCCTCGTGACTAATGAATATTGCCCTGCAAATAATTGTTTATTGCAAGACGAGGGTTGAGCATTGGTCTCTGGCAGAACTATCTCCATGGATTCGCTTTTTATTGAATTTTTAATAAATGCTGAATATGGGAAAAATTATTGGTTTGCTAAATGTTGATCAAATTGTAGTTTTTGCCTTTTAGTTGGAGGTTAATTTGGATTATTTACGTGATTTAATGAAGTAAAATATATGTTAATTAATTAAAATAGACCATAAATTCAGATACATATATTGGGTTGATATATATATCATGTGCGATAAAATTTAATCCTATTTAATTTATAGTAATTGAGTTGGTGTATACGCAAGGTGCGGGTAAGTGATTTAATATTTTTAGAAGGTTGAATTATGCTGAGTAGCGGGACCCAACGCTAACGAATGGCAACGAATCATATCCTTATCCCGCGAGATTACACACTATCATCAACTACGTTCCGACCAACACCAAATTTAGCTCTAAACGCCACTCCAACTATTATGGCTTTCTCGTCGCCGCTGTTTTCTCCGGTTAACTTCACCTTAAACCCTAAACCCCAACTCCATCATCCTAAATGCACAAAGCCTAACAACCGCCGGAACTTCTCCGTCTGCGCCATTCCGCCGCTCTCCACCGCCACCGACATCTCCGCCGTCACCGGTTCGTTGGACGGAACGACTCTCGCCGTACTCGGCGGTAGCTCCGTGGCGGCACTCGCGGCTATTCTCTCGCTCGCCGACCCCGAGCGCCGGCGGCAACTTCAGGCGGAGGAGGTCGGAGGCGGTGATAAGGAGGTGGTGAGAGAGTATTTCAACAACAATGGGTTCCAGAGGTGGAAGAAGATATATGGTGATACGGATGATGTGAATAAAGTGCAGTTGGATATAAGATTGGGACATTCAAAAACTGTTGAGAATGTGATGAAAATGTTGACGGAAGAGGGATCTCTACAGGGAGTTACTGTATGCGACGCCGGTTGTGGGACCGGTTGTTTGTCGATTCCGTTAGCTAAAGAAGGTGCTATTGTATCAGCTAGTGATATTTCAGCTTCCATGGTAGCTGAAGCCCAAAAACAGGTGATCTTTGTCGAATATTTTTTTCCGAGCTTATTTGTTAGATAATTGTTGCAGATTCAAAATTTTATGTTTGTGGATGGGTAGATTGCTGCTGCAGCCATTATAAGTACTCCAATGCAACTACAACATAACCAGTATAGTCCCCAAAGTGGTGTAGGGGTGGTAGAGTGTATTGTAGACCTTAGATATGGCCCCGACTCTAGGAATTATAAGTACTCCAATAATGTTAAGAAAATTTCCATATATATTTAACTCCCTCCATCTCATTGTTTGACTGGTTATCAAGTTTAACTTGTGAACTAAAACAAGTAAACAGAAAGTTTAAAATTAAATTGCTTCTAAATCTAGAAAGGTGAATTGGGACAGACCTGAAAGGAAAGCGTGCTACGTAAATTTGGACATGGGAAGTAGTTTGAGTTGAAGGTTCAAAGAGTTGGATCTGCCTATGCTGCTGCATCACAGTTTGAGTAGTGGTGGAATAAGAAATTTGTTTCTGCTTCTCTTAGGCTGAACAAACTTAATTACAGTGCGGGAAATGCAATATCTTGCCTGTACCTTTTCTTTTCACCGGCAGCTTTTGTATTATCTTTGGAGTGTATCTTAGATTTCAAGACGAGCCCTTGATTCGTCTTAAAGAAAGAAACTTGTTTTTGAATGTAATTGGTATTAGGATTATGGCTTTTTTGGAGTTGAGAACTGAACAATACTTCTTAATCTTAATGAAGGCGCAAGAGGAGTTGTTCAAGGGTAAGGATGACCAATCCCCGGCACCAGTAATGCCGAAATTTGAAGTGAAGGACTTGGAGAGTTTGGATGGGAAGTATGACACTGTGGTTTGCTTAGATGTTATGATACATTACCCACAAAGTAAGGCTGATGGTATGATTGCTCATCTTGCGTCATTGGCTGAGAATCGTTTGATCCTGAGCTTTGCCCCGAAGACATTCTATTATGATTTGTTAAAAAGAATTGGAGAGTTGTTCCCTGGACCTTCAAAGGCTACACGAGCATATCTACATGCAGAGGCTGATGTGGAGAGGGCACTGCAAAATGCTGGGTGGAAGATAAAGAAGAGAGGCTTGATTGCCACACAATTTTACTTTGCAAAGCTTATTGAAGCTGTCCCTGCTTAGGATTGAAAGGCAAGTGAGATCTCATTTGTTTGGCAATGTTTCTTCGCTGCTGGTTAGATATTAGGAAGTCCGTTGAGTGTTTATTATGAATGCGTTATTTCACTCCTCAGTTTCTAACTTGTATAATAGTTTACAATGTATCTAAATTCTGCTTCTGACTTGGAAAAATTTTGTCGATATTATTAATATATTATGAAATGTAAATTTAATCATCATTTGGTAGCTTTGATTCATTTGTTTTCGTCCTTAACTTTTGTGGTTTCCTACCAGCAGCTCCGCCACGTTTTTTCCTCAAATAATGCTTGATTGTTGTCAGATCCAATCCTTCATTTTCTTAAAGTCATGAAAACTATAAGATAGTGCTATTAATGGAATGGCGTTAAGCATTTAGTATAAAAAATGGAGATAATGTCATATAAATTGGAGTAAACATAGTAGAATTCACTATCAAGTAATCCAGTTTAGAGATGAGGTTGAACCTGTGAATTCTCTAGTGAAGCTTTTCAAACATAGCCTCTCCCCCTATGATTTAATTTTAAGAAATGGATACTTGTCTGTGAGTTTCTAATGGTCTAATTGAGGACCACTTACCTTTCCTATGCCATATCTTTCATCTTGTTTATTTCTAGTACAACCTAAAAAGGAAGAAAAAGCAAAGAATTACACTCGGTTCTCTTACTAAGTGTTTGCTTTTCATATCATTATCATCAGTTTTTCAGATAGACTGCTGCTAGTTAAATTCATCACTGAAGAGACCGTCATTCATAGTTGAAAGCAGATGTAAATAAAATCTTATGGTTGTCAAAAAGATTTGAAGATTCAGAACCAAGTACCAGCAACTAACCAGACATCATAATCACTGTCGAGCAATGATTGTCGATAAATAATAAAAACCTACTTCTTACTTCATACCAAAAACAAAAATAAATCAAGGTACTGCATTACATCTTATCAGCAACTCTTCCTACTGCATCAGCTACCTTATTAAGAGCAGCAATCAAGCTATCAGTCTGTTCCTTCTGCTGCTCCCTGTCCCGTTGACGATTTTCCATTTGAGCATCAAGTTGTGAATGAAGCATGTTGGTGTTTCGCTCCAGAGTTTTCAGCAGTTTATACCCCAGATTACTATCAATACAACCATCTGGTGATAGTCTTCTTTTCTTCACTCTGTCCTTAAACATGGGGCTATTCCAGAAATCTGATCCAGGCTGTTCTCCTTCAGCTGTACCTGAGAACAATACAGAGGAATGTACTTTACTGTTTCAATCTTTACGGTGTAGCATTCAACAAATCACAGTTAAGTTCTGATGATAAAAAGTTGGCTAACTTCTGTGTTGAGGTTTTGGTTGAGAGAAAAGCAAGTTTTGAAGGACGTTTACCTGATCTAGGCACTGGAGAGGGAATGGACTTAGCTTTTTTGTCTATGACGATGTGTTCCTTCAGTGGGCTGCTTCCAACTTCCTCCGCTGTTGGAGGCATAACATCATCTTCCATAGTATATTCCCCGGTATGAGAAACATTGTCATTCTCTTCCTCTCCCTCTTCTGCTTCCTCTTCTTCAACTGTTTCTACACCATAGTCAAGTTTTTCATCAGTGGTTATGGTTACCAGAGCTAGTTGGTATGCTTCTGCTGTGAATTCCTTCCCATCCAAGACATTGTAGACTTCTCTGTCAAAAGAGCCTGGTAGCCTTTTCTCTCGCCTGAGATCGTTACTAATAATCCAATAAGATTCACTGCTTCCATTTGTCTGTGTCTCCCATGTTTTAATTTTCTTGAAATCACTGATCATGTTGCTCCAACGTTTTCTACATTGAACAGGTCCTCTATCTGCTCCATGTTGTCTGCAGTAAGAAGAGACCGAGTCCCATTTGGGTTCCGGCTTGTCTGATCCAAAAACAGAAGTGGATTTACGCCCCCTATGAGCTCTTTCCTCAGCAATCTTTTTCCCTTGTATAAGAACAAGCGTCTCTTGCCTAGTCCATCGCGAGTGTCTTGGTGTCTTACTTTTGCCATCTTCAGTCGGTTTTTGCTGTCCATCAGCTAATGTTGCAGTGTTCTCATTCATCTCTGTTGAGCCTAATGTACTCGTTGAGTTTTGCTGCAAAGGTCAATCAAGAAGACAATATAAAGATCTTTGTGGATAGTCTTTACATTACTTGTTTTTTTTTACCAAGTTGATTGGTTATTGACTTCCAAAGAAAGGCATGTATTCTTTCTTTGGGCATTGAATCTTAAAGGCTTTCTTAATTTTTCAGATTTTTCTTTAAGTACATTTATGCTGTCTAATTGCAAATGCCCAACTATACAGCTTTGCTTGATTCTGTCATTGAAGATGTTGCCATTTCTGAAAAGGGAGAGTGACCAAATACTAGTGCTCTATTTATTGCCTAAACGTTTAAGGCATCTATTTAAAAGATGTGTTGACCCTCTACCCTGGGTTACTAAAATTTACAAGTAACTGATGCTACTAAATACATTAAGTTTACCTAATAAAGTGGGATTGGTATAACCGAAGACACTTCCCTTATGTGATTGAAAATATTTTTCAAAAGATTAATAATGTTACCCCCTCTGTCCAATATCCTTGCCACCTTTTACTTCTCAAAATTAAAACTGCGACCAACATTAGTCTAATAGCGACAAGTATTTTGAGACAATGGGAGTAGCAAATTGTATAGTGTTTTCTCTCGTTGGTATAACTTTGAAAAATCTATCTTCTTTCATTAGAACAGTGGTTTATTTATTTTAAAATAAGAACCGATCATAGAATTTTGATGTTTTTACTTAGCTATATACAAAATTGTGTTCAGAAAGAGTGCAAAATTGGAAGTGAGTTAAGTAAATATCGTCCCACATCGGCTGAGGCAAAGGGAGACAAAGAGGTGGAGTAATATAAAACTAAAGGAAGGAACAACGTTACACATACTTACCTGGACGGGGTCAATGGGCAATCAATGAGGCCCATGGCCTAGGTTGGTGACCTCCATTGCACTTTGGAGGGGCGCCCGCCTAAGGTCGGCCCAAGTGGCCGAGCCTACGTCATAATTTGTGGCAGAGGGGGCCAGCGTTCGCGCGGCCTCTACCCAAATCTGAAACTAAACTTTTGGTCCTACTAATTCGAATTAGTTTGTGCCTGGTTCCATAATTTGGGCCCACCAATCGGGACTTATATCTGGGCCTCTGCTCAATATGTTCTATACGAGACTATTAAAGACTTAATGACGAAAAATTGTTTTATTACTAAGAATTTATGGTAACCATTCTATTTATGTAGTGACACTTAAAAATGATATCAAATAGCGTCCCTTATTAAATTGAAAATGACACATTTCATATATTTTTTATAATACTGTAAATAAATATTGAAATGTGAAATATGCATTAATCTAATATGGAAAATTCAAATTAGACTACTCAAAAAAAGAAAAATCAACTTCAATTCGATACAAACGAAGAATCTAACTTCTATCGATGTGTCTTTAGGCACGATCATTTTCAACTCGATTATCAAAGAAGGAAAACAATCTACTTCAACTCGATTGATAAAAACAGATCTACTTTAACTCGATTAATTAAAAAAAAAATCTAAAATTTACTTCAATTGATATGTTTTAGGGACGACCATACATAAAATAGAAATTACACTTAAAAATGTGGACAAGCAAAAAAAGGGAATTCGGTCATATTAAAATTACCTTATGAAAAGATTCGTTTGATATCCAAAAGTTGCTCAGCAACAGACGGACAAGTGAGAAATATTGAGGTATAGTCAGATCTAAGCGTTGGTCACATAGCGGCGGTGAAGGGAGAGCCCCATTGGTAGAAAATAAACCACAATCCCTTTAGGTTTATCTACATTAGAAAGAAGAAATAGAGAACAAAGCGATATATATAGTGGTGATTTGATTCTTCATCACTGTAATAATTAAAAAGAAATCAACATTAATTATTTATTTTAAAAATTCTTAATAAAATAAAATTGAGTAAGTTGATCATTATATTTGAAATGCCTACTTTAATATTACGTGTTAAATAACGTGACACATTAAAAAAGAGTCAATATAATTATGCGACGTGTCAAAATAACGTAACACGTCTATTTAAATCAAACGTTAATAAACCAATTAAAAATTATCATATGAGTTCAATCTAATAAAGTCAAAAGAAAAAAATTATTCTCATCACAACTCTTCCTTCTTATATAACTATAAACATAAATTCATCACACCACATAATAGATACTCCAACTAAAATTTCTTACAAGAAACCAAAAAAGCAAATAAAAATTCGTATCAACTCTATAGATTCAAGATCAATCTCAGAACAATTCTTATCATTTATATTCTTAAGTATTAAAATTGTACGCCAAATCAATCACATAACATGATTTTTTATTATTTTATCTGTCCAACAATAATCCTCCACAATTGATTTGACTCAAGGATTAAGATTTAAAAAATCAGTAAATGATAGGGGTAATTTTATCAAATCACCCTTATTAAATATAAGTCATTTATATATTAAAAAATAAATAATGTTTAATAATAAGGGTAAAATAAATATAACATGACAAATTATTCATTAATTTTATAAACTAGACAAATATTATTAGACATCTCAAAATAATATGGTGGACAAGTAAATATAGGCGGAGGGAATACTTAACTCTAGTTAATTTAATTACTACTAGTATAATATATAGTCCCACTACACTTCGCGGGCATCTTCGAAACTTTGAACTTGTGGAAAGCGAAAGCACTGCAAACAGTACACTGAGAAGAGGAGGGAAAAAAATGTGGGAAGAAGAAGCAAAGGGTATAAGAAGGGGCGAAGAAGAAGCGCTGTTGGATCTAATTGAGCAACGTGCTAAGAATGTTGAAAAAATTGGAAGAGCAATCGCTTATTATACTTGCGAGGTTTATCTTCTTTCAGACCCTAATCAAGTTTTTTTTTGTTTTTTTTTAATGATTTAATGTCATTTTTTTTCGATTTTAGTAATGGGTGGAAGTTTCAAGCTTTAAAGTTTCTTACTTGGTGGAGTATGGAGAGAGGGGACCGCTTTGTTTGTTCCATTTTTATTTTTTTTGGATTTTCCCCTCTTTTTGGTCTTGCTTGAATGATGAACTTTACTGTTTTGTCGGTGGGTATGTTTAAAGGTTGATTCTTGAGAATTTGGTGGTGAAGTCTTAGTTTAAATGGAAAGAACCCGAGGTTTAGTTTATGGGTCATTTTGGTTACTGGGTTTTGACATATTAAACACAAATAGAGTGTTTGAGCCAAAGTTTATGGTTTCTACAGAACCTCTAAAAGCGTTTTAATCTCCAAAATCAATGCTTTATCTCACAAGCCTTCAAATTTCTGTTGCTTTGAGCTTTTTTAGAATAGTGAACTTCAATGTGTCTGTGTTATTGGGGGCTTTCAGTTTTGTGTGGAGTGTATATGTATGTACATGTACAAGAGGTGTCTACCCTACTATACCGTTCTTGATAAGCCCTTGATTAAGGGTGTGTTCGATACGAAGGGAAATATTTCATTTGTATGTAATCTAGACAAATGCGATGTGAGGTGGGGGTTAGGGGTTAAGGGTGGTGGGGTGGTGAGGATGGGGCTACGGGGTGGGGGTAAAGATGAGATGTGTTGGAGGGTGGGGAGGACACAACTAATGTCGAATGCCACATGTGGAACTTGTTTTCCCTACATAAGAAGGGTATAAGAAGGGATGAAGAAGAAGCGCTGATGGATCTCATTCAGTAACGGAGTAAGAACATCGAAAAAAATTGGGAGAGCAATTGGTTATTATACTTGCAAGGTTTATCTTCTTTGGGACTCTAATCAAGTTTTTTGTTAATGATTTAATGTCCTTTTTCAGTTTTAATAATGGGTGAAAGTTTAAAGCTTTAAAGATCCTTACTTGGTGGGGTATGGAGAGAGGGGACCGCTTTTTTTGCCCCATTTTTTTTTTAAATTTCCCCTCTTTTTGTTTTTGCTTGAATGATGAACTTCGCTCTTTTGTCTGCGGGTATATTTAAAGGATGATTCTTGAGAATTTGGTGTTAAGGTCTTAGTTTAAATGGAAAGAACCCGAATTTTAGTTTATGGGTCATTTTGGTTACTAGGTTTTGACATATTAAATGAATTTATTTAAGACAAATTGAGGGTAGGAGCCAAAGCTATTGGTTTCTATCAAACCCCAAGAATGGTTTCAATCTCCAAAATCAATGCTTTATCCCACAAGCCTTCAAATTTCTGTTTTTTTGAGCTTTTTTAGAATAGTGAACTTCAATATGTCTATGTTATAGGAGCCTTTCAGTTTTGTGTGGAGTGTGGTGTGCATATGTATGTACATGTACAAGAGGTGTCTACCTTACTATACCATACTTGATAAGCCCTTGGATTTAGGGTGTGTTTGGTACGAAGGGAAATGTTTTCTTGGAAAATAAGTGGGTTTATTACTTATTTTCTTGCGTTCTCACGAGGGGATATCTGTTGAATGTAGGCTATTACCTGGCAGATGATTCATATCTAATTTAATATGTAATTGGAATAGTGTGGGGTCTTTCTCTTACTTTGGGACCATAACTAATATTTCAATCCCCCCCCGCCCCCCCATTGGAATGAGTTACAGCTTGAACAAAAAGAGAAGAACTTAGAGCAGGCACAACAGCAACTTGCTCGCCTCCGGGGCCAGGCCATTGTGGCAACATCCACAAGCTATCACGGGAATGACTTGAATCCAGTGAAAGTCGAAAGGCGATCCATGAGTCCTATCCAGATAAGTGATGATTCTTCTGAAAGCCTCTCTGAGTGTGAACCTCAACCTGACAAAGACAACATTGTGCCACTTAAGAAATCTTCAACACTTGATAAAAAATTAGCAAGACCTTTTCAGAAAAACAATGATGATTCCGGAAAGCCGCCCCGAGCAAAACCACTACTTATCATTCCTGACATGAAACCAAAGGGTTCTCTGCATTTGAAGATGGAAGAATCTAGTCCCACCCCATGTTGTTCTGTCTCTTGTGCTGGAGGCTCAGTTTTTTGTTTTCGTAACACTCGTATTGTAAGGTCAAAAGCAGATAAGAGCGCGAAAACCCCTCCTGACACCGGAGCTGCTGACATTGAACATAAAGGAACAAAAAGGAAGTCTGGTAATACTATATTTGTTACATCTGATCTATCGATACTAGCATGTGCTAACATGCACTCTGACATACTATGCAAATGCTTTTTCATATAAAATTACCATCTGACGAGCTTGTTTCTCATCTTCGGTTTGTGAGTATAGAACAAATAGAGCATAAAGAGCTGATTCCATTGATAGGTAGATCCTCTTCAGCAAGCAAGCTACAATGCCAGACAACCAGTGTCATACCTAGTCAACACACGCGAAAGCTGAGAAATATTGTCTTGTGCCCTACTAATGATCAACTTTTTGCGAGCAGGTAGATTAGAAGTTTATCCAGTCTTTGTAGATGACAATTGTGATTGTGGATGCATTTTGTTTATTGCTTCTAGATCTTTAATGAATTATGGATGGACCAACTGTAGAGCAGAGCTTGTCCCTTTCCTCTCTCTCTCTCTCTTTTATATATATATGTATAGAACAGCCTGTTAGTGTTTCTCATACAATTTTCAACTTTCAGCATCGAATGGAACCATTTGGTCTTTAATATATTCTTAGTTGTTTAGAAATGCTCACTCAGAGTTCCTTAACATGCAGTGCGCTGGATGGGGTTGTCAACTTGTGGCAGGTGCAGGACAGGGGGTATGCCAAATTTCTAACATCCAACTACTAGAGCTGCATATGTATCTTTTTCTGCCACTTAATAAGCAATAGCTTTAAAAATGTTAATTTGTCTTCCCTTTGCATCACTAAATGCTTCTATTTTGATGCTGTGTCGCTTTGATATTCAGGTCATGTGCCAATCTTCTCAGTAGCACTGATTGCTTTACCCACAAGTGTAAAAGATGGCCAGAAGACGTAGCCTGGCATCCAGAAGGAAGCAGTCTTTTTTCTGTGTACCGCGCTGATGAGGGGGATTCACAAATTTCAATATTGAATCTTAACAAGGGAAAAGAGGTATTTCTAGGAAATTATGAAGTTATATGGTAATTATCATCACTGTAAAATCTGCATGATTGAAAAAGCCTGTGTGCATGGGCATGACATATGATAAAATCCTGTTTCACTTCTAATCTTAATCTATATGCATAGGGTGGTGTATGAGAATGTATTTTCTAATGGTTTAATAGATGAAAGGATAAAAAAAGACTCAGAACAAAAAATTCGTTGAGTGAGAGCTAGTAGGATAAACAAAAATTTTGTTTATGGTTTTTGGAAATTTTCATCTCCTCTGTCTGTATGAGGGTACTGGCCTAATTTGTGGTATTCACTTGACTGTTCTACATAAAAAATTGAGGACCCTCGTACTTTCCTCCCTCATTAACGTAATTTCTTTATCTAGAGGCACCAACACACAGAGAGAGATGGAGGGGGGTGAGGGGAGAGAGGAGCATTGTTTTGTTGCTTGTCACTTATGATGTTCTTGGTTATGTAATATATGCTAATTGGGGCTAGTTCTTTTTTGCTGATTGATGATTACTCATTCATCTGTGATTAATAAAGCCAACAACATAGAATAACTACCTAATCTCCTTCTTATATGTCCAAACCCATAATTTGATTTTATTTTCACTACTAACTATAAAATCCTTGGGCTACACTTGTTAACTGTTTTTGTTTCTCTGCTACACTCTATACTATTGATTATTGAATGCTCAATGAGTGTGTACAGCTCTTAAAACATTTTTAGATGCTCACTTTATAATAATTCATGGAATCTCATAAAGTGAAATAAAAGAAATTCGGAAGGAGATAATTGGCTAAAGAGTTGGAGAGTGGTGTCAATGCAGTATTAGTTCTTTTTTCCACGTTGACTGACCAGTTTTGCCTTAAGGACGAGGTTTATTGTAGTAGAAACATGCGTAAATCATGATTTAAAATCTTAGGAAAGACTGTGGAGATTACTGTAAGGTTCAGGGATCTATGTCTTTCTCTATTGCACAATTTTGCTTCAAAAAGAAACAATGTTTAAAATTACAGAGGCAGCAGCATGTTTGATTTTTAGACCTTAGTTAAAAAGTAAACATCCAAGAGGGGTGTAATATGTCCTCTGTCAAGTATACAAGTACATAGAAAAACTCTGATCTCTTCCCTCTACTGAAGATAAAATACCATGGGAACCCATCAGGTAAGACCGATACTTATATGCTGCTCCTCCAGCCTAAACTCTATGAACTATAGGTGCATTGTTTTTCTTGTCTTTGTCATTCTCACAATTACATACTTTCGAGCCTTACACTTGGTTATGTCACGTTTGATTGTATCTCTTGCATACTCTATTTTGTCAAAAGACTTTTAGATTTTATCTGTCCTCTGTTCTCATATCCTGGTGTATTAACAGAATATGCAAGTGAATTTCTTGGAGGATAAGCCCCATGTCAAAGGGATCATTAACAACATAGAGTTCATGCCATGGAAGGAGGGCTGTTTTGTTACTGGTGGTTGTGATCATGCAGTTATCTTGTGGACCAATAAAGATGGAGAACATTCATGGAAGCCTAAAGAGTTGCATAGCCAGCATTCTTCTGCTGTAATGGGAGTTGCCGGTTTGCAGCATAAGAAAGTTGTGATGTCTGCTGGGGCCGATAAGCGTATATTTGGATTTGATTTACCAGCTCAGAGAATTGGTTACAAGCACCAAGTAGAAAGTAAATGCATGAGTGTTCTTCCTAATCCATGTGACTTGAATCTATTTATGATTCGGACAGGGTAAGTTACCATTATGGTCATTCTATGAACATGTTCATTATGTGCATATTATATTCTTTATTTCCATTATGTGCATGTTTCATTATGTAGATATTTCTTTTACATAGTAATGGGTTTTCTTGCTATTTCCCATTCACTTGTCCTCCAAAGCACACAATGTGTTGCATTTTCGCGTATGTGCAATGCCAGATATGATAGGGAATTGCACAACTTGTAACTTCATTCTATAGCACTGGCTTAGTGCAAGGTTACCATCTACATTTTTTTGTGTGTACTGGTTTTTTTTAGAAAAAGATGATAAACTAGACCTAAAATCACGTGGGAGAAATTTGTCAGAAAATAGCTACAGTCTCTCAGATTCCACACGAACTTAGCTAAGGATATAAACGATGGAAGTGAAAGATCCTCTTATCAGGGATATCAACTAGTTGGGATTAATGTTTAGTTTTATTGGTACACTTACGTTTGGGCTGGTGTTTGGCAAGAATCTTTAGTTTGTTTAAATATTGTTTGCTAGTAGAAAATGTAAAGAACCTTTTATATTGAAAATGTAGAAAGCACTAATTTCTCTTTACAAATTATGCCATTAACAGAACGGGTACAAAATGAGTGAAATGGATATTGAGGATTCACATAGAAAACCTCAAATAGTGTATGGGATTGAGGCTTAGTTGTCGTAGTGTAAAGCCTGTTTTATTTTTTGAACAATTTTCTCATCATGTCACAAATCTGATTTGAATTATTATCTTAAAAGCATATATGATTTGATCAGGAAAATGTTAAATAAGCTGATATATTTTCATTTTGCTTTCTCTAATCCACTACAGGACCTTAGAGAAGCAGCTTCGCTTGTTTGACTTTAGGTCAAGGGAAGCAGAGATTCATTCGTTTGGGTGGAAACAAGAAAGCAGTGACTCACACTCGGCTCTTATAAATCAGGCTTGGTCACCTGATGGTTTGTACATTACATCTGGCTCAGTTGATCCTGCCATTCACATATTTGATATACGGTACAATTCTCACGAACCTTGCCTGTCCATTAGAGCTCATAATAGGCGAGTCTTCAAAGCTGTTTGGCACCATGCCCTCCCAGTCCTCATTTCTATATCATCTGACTTGAGCATTGGATTTCATAAAATCGTTTGAGGTGCTTAAAGAGGCGTTTTCCCTTTCCTTTTTAGCACTCATTATTCCCATTCATTTTGGAGGTTGTCACCCGGAAGAAATATTGAGGTCTTAGATCAAAGGAATTCATTGCGTGGGCTCTGATACTGCAGGCGATTTAAAAAGAAACATCAAGCAGTGTCATCTTTTCTTGTGCCTTGCTCCGTATTCAGGCTGTTAAACGTGCTGTGTTTGAATGAATGCAGAAGCTGTTGAAAAAGGCTCTGTACCATTCAGAAACATTTCACCTCCTTTTTTAGCTCATAGGTATGTCAGTTGGTTGACTGCTGTAGGCACCACCAAGGGAAACCAGACACTAAATAGAGTTGTTATTACCGTCTAGTCTTTGTGGATTGAGTTACCTGATATCTGTACACGGAAAAGATGTTGTCCAGGACACACAACCTTTATCCAAAAGTGTGAATTCTTCCAGAGAAAATTAGGATGCCATTCGTCTTATTAGGTCAGATTCACATCTTATCTAACTATATCTGCTCCACTATGACCAGTAACGCCCATCTCTAGTGGTTTACCTGTTGGCCTTAATCATTGACCTTTTTTTAAAAGAAAAATGGGGGTAGGGGAAGGGCAAATTTGCCGGGTGTGGTTACAATTGAACCGTCACCAGCAAGGTGAAAGCTTTGGTAGAACTAATTGAGCTACTAAGATTTCAACAAAATTTAATATAAATATTGAATGTTGTGGCGTGGGCAAAATACTTTACATTTGCTCTCAATAAAGGAATGAATTTCCATGAAGAGGTCTAGGTCTATACCAATCATGCTCTAAAAAGTAAAAAAGGCTTGCCAGACGTATATATCACTTCATTAATCTGAGGCGTTGGCTTTTTGGTTGCTTTCTTTTAAAGAAAAGACTAATTTGATGGAGGATGATTGTGTTGTCTATTTATTTAATAATAATGACCTATGCATGTAAATTTGATAGTAATTTTCAGGCGTGGGGTACATGCCCAACAACTCAATTTGTCTGGCAAGCTACTTTGTGCGAGACTCTGCGAGCGAGTATTCATTTCTTTATTCAAGTGGAAGGAGGGAACCCGCGGAAATAGTGTTTTTACGAAAGTATAGTGACAAACTCTTTAAAGTTTCGTGGGTTGTTCCATTTAGACTTTGGTTATTAAACTATCACTGATACAAATTAAATTAAAGAGAAAGCTAACATGGAGACTGAGAAGTCGTCCAATTTCTGTAATTACATGCAACAAAGTGGAGCAGATTAAAAAGTGATGCTTCCAAAAAGCTTTGCAATGCTTACATGTCAATTCACATGTTCTTTAATTTCTGAACTAATACAATAATTAATCAGCATGTAGGGTCACTTAGCGCTGAACATTTTTCATTTATGAATGTAAGTATTATTTAGTTCTTCATACTCGAATTAAGTTATGTTTCAACTCCTGATAAAGTGTTTCAATTAGACACTTTTAGTTCAGATTTTGAAAGATCTTTTGTGTATGTTTTCATTCGTTTTTTAAGTAGTTAGTTAATAAATATAAAATATATCACTTTTTTTTAATTATACACATTTGCTTTTATCGTAAGCCTTAGACATTTTTACTTGAGATTGATGTGTATAATCAAAGGAGATAACATATTTTATATGGTTGATTTAACTATTTAATAGACGAATGAAAACACATAATTTTTTTCTTCAAAAATTGATCAAAAGTGTCAAGTTGGAACAATATCTTATTAAGAGTTGAGGTGTTTAATTGGAATAAGGTCAGTTAATTTGAGTGTCTAAATGAAATATTTTGAGAAAAATTGATTTTGGAAGACTTAAACATGTAAGGTAAGAAGATTAATTTAGAGGATTACTGTTATTTGTTTTGATAGGTGGAGAGAAGAGAATTAAAAATAAAATTTTGGATAGAAAATTTAAATCAAAAGTTTATTATTAGCTCTCTGTAATACAAAGGATGCAGTGTAATATAGTGATTGGAGTCGTTTTTCTTTTAGTTAAATGTTTCGATTTCGAACTCTGAATATGAAGCGCTTCCTTCAAATATGTCCTACAGGACTCAAATAGAAATTAGTTCGACTTTAATGCGGACATCAAATAGGAAATCACAAAAAAAAAAAATATAGAAAATTGTTAGCTCTCTAAGTTTCATTTTGAAATTTCTAAAGATGTAAACAAAAAAAAACTTCCATTTCTTTTGATTTTTGGTTATCAAAAAGTAGGTGTGTGAAAAACAAGCATTATCCAAGTATAAAAAAGAGAGATTTGTTGTAAATGAGGACTTGGTTGTTGAGCAAGAAAGAAGAAATGCGAGTCTTTGGGTTTCATATTCCAGTAGATATCACTCAGATGCCGTATCTTAAATCGATAAAACTTGCTTAATTTCTAAATCAAATTCGAAAACTTTGAAAGAATTAATCTCAAGAATCAAAAGGTTGTACATTGAATGAGCAGTAAAAACTGTGAATCTATTAGGTGATTCCATAATCAAGGAGACTCGAATCCGAAACCTCTAATTAAGGAGAAATGATTACTTACCATTCCGTTATTTTTATTAGTTATTACTAGCTATTTATTTTTCTTTGAACGAAACACTTAAAAATAGTCAATACTTTAATCTGGAAAAAACGCGCTTTTGTTTAAACGGAAAAACCGAGTCAGTGGGGTGGCCCACAAAGTTGTCTCATTTCTGCTAAAATCCATTGTTGAACAGCCGTTACAAATATATACACAGAAGCACCCAGCTAAGGAGAGAGAAATTGTATCTCTTTGAAAGCGGCGGCCATGGGAAATTGCTGCTCTGATGTTGCCGGTGGACAGTCGGCAGTCGGCGGTACCGGAGTTAACCAAGGAAATCAACCAAACGCCCCTAACGAAGCCGTCGATGCTTTCCTTAAGTCTCGCGGTTACCAAGGCCTCTACTCTCAGATCGAGGCACTGGGCTCTCTCTTTCTCTCTATTTACTTTGATTTTCATTCAATGTTGTTTAATTATACGCACATATCATTTTCTCTATGTTTTGTTAACCAGTGTAAAATTAATTTTGAGGAGTTAGTTTCTCGGTTTATGGTTGAATTATGATATACTTCGATGAGGAAATTCATTTGAGCAGATTGGACTACAAGTTAATAGGCATTGACTGTTAATTGACGTACTTAGTGATTTTGAATCGCTGGCTTGATTAGATATCACTTTGGTGATTGAAATAGGTAGGGACTCCTTAAAATTGAACTTGTACTATAGCTAGGTAATTGTTGTGAGTGGTTGATTTTATGCTAGATTATATATGGAGTTTGGATGCCTGTATATGTCGGAAGATACAAGTACAATTGAAAAGAAGAAAAAAAAAACAAATTTGTTAGGGTGAGACTGAGACACATATATCTTGCTCTCTTTAAGCAGATTCAGGCCTACTACACTATATTTGTCACTGTATTACCGGTTTGTGGTTGAATTGAGATAATTTGGGAAGAAAATTCCGTTGACCAGATTGGACTCCAAGTTGAATTAGCATTTGACCGTTTGAAAAACTGATTTGCTCCGTGATTACTGAGTCACTAGCTCGATTAGATGTCCCTCTCTAAATTTAATTGGTGATCGAAATGGACATGGACTCCTTACACCCGGACTTGTACTATAACTAGTTACTCATTGTGAGTGGTTAACTTTCTTCTAGATTATTTCTGAAGGAATTTAAATGCCTGTCGATTTGACGAAATACAAGTGCAATTGGAAAAAAGAAGAAAAAGAACAAATGTTGTAGGTTGAAACATGGATATCATGCTCTCTTTGAGATCCAAGCTTACTGCACTATATTTTAATTGGTATAGCATGAATACTTTCAACTTGTCTCTTCTAGGAACTAGGGTACAATAACTAGTCCGATGTTGTTAGACTCAACAAACTCTGGACTAGTTGAGTCCAAAGCTCTTGTACAAAGACACTTTCTCCCACAAGTAATACCTGCTCTTTTATGGGAAATATGTTGGAGGCTTAGGCTTAGGCTTTTTATTTCTCACAACTTTTTTGCACGATCATATCTCACTTTTGATGCACACTACTATACTTTTAAATTATCATCACAAGGCAGAAAAACTCTTGTTTATAAGCATAGAAATTTTTACATCGAATAAGGGGCAATGAAGTTGTAAGAACTTGAGATCATCCGTTAGTGGTTAGTAACTTGACCTATTATTGGGTTAATCAGTGGGTAGATCATAAGATAGTTGATTCAAGATATACACATGAAACTATGGCCACCTTCACCATTGTAGCCACTAAAAATGAAAATTCATGCAATTTAATATTACTATTTGTAATATTAACATAAAATATCTCCAACATTCTCCCACACATTTGATATTAAAAAATAGAAGAAACTCTTAGAAAATAAGTACAATTTAATGGCGACAGTTAAACAATAGCCGATTACCAAGATAGGAGATCTCAACAAGTTGTTCCATTTATATGACAACACTTTACGAGATGGAAATGCAAAGTACTTTTGTACCTATTCAACTCAAGTATAGAAAGGTAATATATTCTTTTACCTAATACTTTCATGAATAGATAAATATCGCGGTGCGGTTATTTGTGAAGCAAGCTACCTCATCCAGTCCATATATACACTGATAATGCAGGTTTTCATTTGCTGTTTTATTATGCAGCATCATATTGCAATTCTATCACTATGTACAAACTGCTTACGGTTATAGTGGTTTGGTCATTATCTATAATTAATATCTGCTCTTCATTTTTCAGTATTGATTTTAAAAAACAATATATTTATTTACGTTTGCAGTTGTCTCTATCTGCTACCAGCTTACGTGATCGTGATGTGCTTTCCAAGGTTTGTTGCATATTTGACTTGTGTTAGATTATGTAAATGATAGTGCTGACTTTCATGTGTTGTGATATAGTAGAACAGGAGTATGGTATGAATCATCATCTTTGTTAGTGTTGAGTATGGTTGTTGATTTTTATTTATTCTTATAATGTTGTTGAATAAGAATTGCTTCATTTTCCCAATATGAGGATACATTAAATGCTTGCTTTGGAATTTGTTTTATTTTTTTCCGAACAGATGTTGTCAGTATTATTACATACATGAAGACTCCCAGAATATCATCTGTTTGGCCTAATGTTCTTCACTCTCCAAATCTAACTTCTAAAGACAACCTGTAAACCATAAAGTTTAATGGAACTATACTCAAGAAAATGGTACCGAGCATAGAGGTTATTTTCTTGTAATACCAGTATTGCCTGCTAGCTTGATATCATTTTTGTCTTTGATTTACTTTGTACACGTAACTTCTAAAATATGCTTGCTGGACAAGCCCATAATTAGTACACTTGGTTTTAGGTTTGCAGTCCTGGAATAAGTTGCACAGACTCTTCTTTTTTGGTGTCATGCGCCCGTGTCGACACAATATGGGTGTGTTGGAACCGAACTGGATATACAATCGATTTTGGGTACTTAGACCAAAATCGATAGAGAAATTCAAGACTCAACACAATGGTTGCTGAAATCAAAACAAAAGCTAGGGTGAAATCATAATTTAGGCATGTGTTTTTTATCATTAAAAGATATTTGTATTAAAGAAGTCTGCAGCCAGAAGGTGCTTTAACGATTCAACATCGCTGCTGAATGTACAATGAACTCAAGAAGTCTATTCTGGCCTCTATATCATTTGCAATAGCCACGCTACACAAAAAAACAATACGGAGATACATTTGTACTTAATAATAATTACAAATTCAAACTTGCTCTCAAAGATTCGTGCATGGCTTTCTTTCTAAATAGTTTAGGCATGTTTTATAATTTATTTTTATATATTTGAATTATTTTTAGCTGAATCCCCGCATCTGTATCCATACACCCGAATCTTAAAATTTGAATCATGAAGGATCCAACCTCTAGATCCGCACTATATCGGACACCCACACCTGAGTACGAGAAACTTAGGTCCTGGACCAGTTAGAACTTCTTGATTTCTGTGTGGTGTATGCTCTGAGCTCATCTTTGATGTTTGACTGGCTAAGTTGTATTTGGATATTGTGTTGAGTACTTTTTAATATTTAAAAGGACTAATGTCTACCTATCTAAGAAATATAGTTTATTTTCATTGTGGGTAAATCATCTAAGCATCACTCATAGTTCTCTGGAAACTCTTTCTTTGGACTTTGGAAATATTTTAGTTTGATAAATGGTATTTTTAAAGATGTATGAAGTATGCCTTGTCAATATGAGACGTCTTGTATCTTCAAGCATCGTAGTCCATTTTTTAATATAGACATGTTACTAGCTTTGGACATTATAGACTCTAGGGGTTAAGTCATAAATATTGTGCAGTTTCATTGCTTTCTTGGTGCTGCATTTGTGAACAAAATTCTACGTACTTTCTTTAAAATATAAACATGCTACTAACTTAACTGAGGATTTGTTTGTTACAGAGTGACCCTATGGCAGTCCTTTATTCAAAAGAAAAAGATGGTTCATTGAAAGAGCTTACCCGTACTGAAGTAGTCCTGAACTCATTGAACCCAAAGTGGATTACAAAATATACTATGGCTTATTATTTTGAGACGGTGCAGAATTTGGTGTGAGTCTTGATACTCCATTTCCCGGTTTCTGTCAAGCAAATACATTTATATGACAAGCTTGCCTTTATTTCAGGTTCCGTGTGTATGATATTGACACTCAATTTCATAATCAAGATGTCAAGGTATTTATGTTGCTCCCTCTAAAATTTTGTTAATGATAATTAGTTTTTCCTTGTCTCGTTATTAATTGACCAGTGGTCATCATATCAGGCGAACCTATAATTTTGAATTAGTTAATCATCTCTCAGCTTTATTTTATAGGGGAACACATCAAATTTGTGTCCATCCGAAATTGAGAAACTTTGCGCTTAGACTTTTGGTGTAATATTCCCCCCACCCCCACCCATCATTAGAGAAAAGTCGAGTTTTTTGCCCTTGATCCTAACACCACTCCAGCTTGAGGGTAATATTAATCATAGACAAAAGTTGAGGAGTAAATTTGGTTCCTTTTTCTCGAAGAATTTTCACTTATGGAGTCTAACATATTCATGTAGGAGCTTAGTTAATGGTAACGGAAAATACAAGATGATTTGCTAATGGCAAGGGTATGGAGGAACCAATGTGAACTGGATGGCAAAATTAAGCATATCCAGATTGTTCAGAGGCAAATTTGGACTTTCCTCTATCTTTCATATGGTGGTGTCCGACTCCTAACATAGCTTAAGAAAAGATAAAAAGACTTTTTACACATACCAAAAGTATCCTTAGAACTTATGGTCTTAAATATGTACGCCATTTTTATGGTTATAAGAGCATGCCTTTAAGAGTAAAATAGGAAGTTTAAAATTACAGAGTTAAATATAGAAAAATTCTTCTTGGGACAAACTAAAAAGAAAGGCATGTCATATAAAAATATAAAATGGAATAGAAAGCACAGCTATTTAAGTTTTACATGAACCTTGAAGCTGATTATAAGGAGAAGACTTAAAAGAAGTGTGTTTTGAACAGATTAATGTGCTATATACTGATTGCTTTACAATGTCTAAATCCATGTTTTGTTGTTGTTTACTCTGTTGCTTTATGTGCTTGATTTTGAAATCAACATGTCACCTCTGTGGTAAAACAGCTGCATATATAATGTGTACATGCTGATTCAATTATTTTTTTTTGTGTACATGCACCTTCAGTAACTTACACGAATGATGCATAAAACAACAGTTCATATTTGCAGCATGCTAAAAAATAATATTGGGTGTAATTGCTACAGATCATTGTAGCATTGCCATGTTTTTCGCTTTTTATGGAAGGGTTCCAAACCTTCAAGCAATTCTCTTGATGTTGCTGTAACAGTTAGAACCTTGACTATTTCATATGCACCTGACTTTAAGTTAGACATACCTCACCTGACTTTAAGTTACGCGTGCCACTTTTTAGCTGTTTTCTTCTAATGGGACAATCCCATTCTTTTGGCATCTCTGGCGAGACGTGAAAAGTATCCCCTCCATTTTAATATTTGAAGAGAGCCTTTCTTTTGAGATCCTTGCAGTTTCTTGGTCTCAGAAGTCCTACATATGCTGTTTCTTAGGAGCTAGTTGTCTCCGTGACGTTTTCTTTCAAATTGAGTCACTGCTTCACGTACACCGTGGATAATATCAGTAGTTAAAACAAAATGTAGATCAATAGTAAGAATAATTTGTACAACTAACCAGATTTATGGTTTCATTTTCTCTTGCTCTCTATTACATTCTCATCTAATTGGAGCTAGGGAAAATAGTTTCACATCTTATAAATGAGCACACATCATACGGTTTGAATTTGCTTTTGTTTGCGTATTATGGAAAATTTCTAATGCATTGTCTTTGCAAATGCTATTAGAGAGTACAAGATACAGTCATATGTTATATAGTTTGTTAAAAAAATGAAAGGATACATGGTATAAAATCATTTGCTTTTAATGCTCATTCAAGTGCTTTCACAGAAAAGATCCTACAAATCATGGAAGTTTATATAATTAATGCAGATGCTTAAACTGGAGGAGCAGGACTTTCTTGGTGAGGCCAGTTGCACATTGGCTCAGGTGTGCAACCATTTTCAATCACAACTTCTGTTCCTGAAATTGTATTGCCATAGTTTTCTGCTAGACGTGTAGACAACGGGTTTCCTACCGAGGCTGTTATTGGTCTGCTGACTGAACAGTAAAGCAAAAACACATTTCACCTTTAGTCTTTTCTACTAATTACATTGTTTAGTACTTGGTTATGGATATTTGCTCCACTATTTAGTTGAGACCTGGAATAGATTGTTCATAGTCCAATTGCCAATGCCTACTTGGGTGCAATAACATTTTTTCCACTATTCGATATGGATTTCCTGTTGGTGGGTAGCTACAGTGTTGTGTATCTGCTTTTCCATACGTACCATTTACTTTCTCTTTCAAGAGGTTATGAATTTTTTTGTCGGATAAGGTTACAAGCACTGAACCTATTTATATTTCATCTCTGTGTAACTTGCTTAAAACTATTCTTTCCAACTATCTTTGGATTCAAGTAAGTTCTGGTGTTCGCCATTTTAGTAATGTCATTGTATTTTTCTATTAATCAAATGAATGTTAAACATATTTCCTTGTAGATTGTCACAAAGTCTGACAGATCCCTGACCATGGACCTTGTATGTGGCGAACAATTTTCTGGTCAATCACATGCACAGAAGTTTGGCAAGCTTACAATTTTTGCTGAAGAAAGTATCAGCTCAAAGACTACTGTCGAGTTGAAATTAAGATGTTCAGAATTGGAATCGAAGGATTTGTTTTCAAAAAGTGTACAAACTCATCAGAATAGTATTATCTTTTATCATTTTGAATCATATGATGCTGAATTGCTGATATACATAATTCTTCTGCGTTTGGCAGGATCCATTTCTGGTGGTATCCAAAACTACTGAAAGTGGAATTGTCGTTCCAATTTGCAAAACAGAAGTGATGAAAAATGATCATTCACCCACCTGGACACCGGTGTTCTTGAAAATTCAACAGATTGGAAGTAAGGTACAATACAATGCTCTTTTGAGTGATCAATTTTCTATTTTCTTAAGATTGTGTTATGTTTCCTGGGATAATAGAACCCTGAAAAAGAGGGTAAAAAATCATTTAAAGATTTTTTTTTCTTGGTCGGGAACTATATGATATTCCAAGTAAACAAGGTATCTTATGAGCTATTGGGGCAATGTGCTGACCTTTTTCTAGGCTTTTCGGCAAGTTCAGAAAACATTGCTAGTATTTTTCCATATGAATTCTGTGCAGAAGAATAAATTTATACTTCAAATGATGAAACATCCAAACTCACTTTTGGCAGATCTTTTGTTCTCTTACCGATAATATTTCACCCATCTATTCTCTAAAACTTGAAATCAGCTGTCTTTTTTTGACTTTATGATTGCATTAGCAATAGTATCTTGTGTTGATGGGATTATGTAGATGTCTATGGGATCTTACCCTCTTGTGCAATACAAACGAACTTTACTCATCAAAGTATCTCATTGTTTTGATTTTGAGGGGCTATACTTTATGAATTCACTTATTTTAAAAGATGTGATTGGTAATATATTTTCCCCCGAGGAAATTATCATATACTCTATATGGTATGCCGCATTGCACAATGTTTGTTCTTTGATATTCCATTTAGAAACATTTGAATTGATGCAGGAGAACCCATTAATTATCGAGTGTTATGACTTCAATAGCAACGGCAAGCATAGTTTAATTGGGTAAGCCTTTTCGTCTCTTTTCATTTCTGACCTCTACAGACTGGAAGCTGACAGTATTTCTACTGATTGTCAGAAAGATTCAGAAGTCACTATTAGATTTAGAAAAGTTGCATTCTGCGGGTACTGGTGCAAATCTTTTTATACCAACTGCTACGGGACCAAAACAAGAAAGCAAGGTAAAGAGCTCGTTAATCAGACAACGCAACTGCCAGCTAAGCTTATTTAATCATGACAATCACTGGATTTCTATCCAGGTCCTAAAGAGTCAACTTTTCGTGGAAAGCTATTCTGAGAAAATACAGTATACATTCCTTGATTACTTGGCGTTTGGCTATGAACTCAACTTCATGGTGGCCATTGACTTCACTGGTATGTGGTTGTGCATTGATATGTAGATATATATTTAAACAGATTCTCGCAAGTCTTTCTTTGTTTCCATAGCTAAGCATGGAATTCATATTTGTCGTCTTCATCAATGGTACAATTTATTTAGACAAATTCCAACCTCTTCCTTATTAGGATGCACAGGGGGCTGGATTGAGACACCAAAGGTTGATGCCTCCATTGGCAACTCTTATTTATTATTATTATTACCATAAATAATAGCAAGAGTTATAGATGTGAAACTCATCCTGATCTACCCTAACCCCCCACCTCACCCCTCTTATGCAAAAGACCCTGGAAAAATTATTACATTTTCTCAATAATTTTCTGTATTACGTATACACAGACAATTATTATTCCGAAAAAAATAAGTGCATCCAACAACTCAAACCGGGTAGAGGGATGGGTCCCTGCTTCTCCGAGTTCCAGACCTGTGGGTCAACAGAGGGTAGGGCCAGCCAACTTGAATTTCTTGGTATCACAATAACAACTGAACATCAGTCCCAAACAAGTTGGGATCGGTTATAGGAATCCTCACTTACCATGTTTCCTTATTTAAAACTATTCTTGGTTATCGAAAAAATAAATCTGTAATCTCCTATGGGGTAGTTTTGATATGCTCTGATGAGATTGTAAGTGACCTATGCTCATCATTTTTTTGATGATGAGCCTTTTTTGAATACAAAGTTACCCTTATCTCAAAAAAAAAATTGTATGTTAATGTTTGCACTCTTGCTTAACTTGTATCTGAGCCTGTATTATTTTTTGCCTGAATTATTGCTTGTCAGCTTCCAATGGAAATCCACGGCTCCCTGATTCATTACATTATATCGACCCTTCAGGACGACCAAATGCTTATCAGAGAGTAAGAAAATATTCTCAGTTGTAATGATATTTCCCTTCATATGAAGTAAGATACTTACCAGAATCCCAATTCAGGCAATCCTGGATGTTGGGGAGGTATTGCAGTTTTATGATTCAGACAAACGTTTTCCTGCTTGGGGGTTTGGAGCACGGCCAATTGATGGCCCAGTTTCTCATTGCTTCAACTTAAACGGTAGCAGTACTTACTGTGAGGTACTTAAAGAGAAAGAGCCTTATGTACTCCCACATTTATGGACTTGCTTTAGCTTTCTGTATCTTATTCATTTTATAAATTTCAGCCCTTTTTTTTAATTCTAGGTAGAAGGAATCCAGGGTATCATGATGGCATACATTAGTGCCCTTCATAATGTTTCACTTGCAGGTCCAACTTTATTTGGACCAGTGATTACTTCTGCTGCACATATAGCAAGTCAGTCTTTGACGAACAGTGAGCGGAAGTATTTCATTTTGTTAATTATCACGGTACATTTCATTTTCTATGTTATATATCTTCCTCCGTTTTCCTGATGAGTATCTTTTTTTACCTTTCAAGTGAAAGGCTAACCATCATCTGTTATCGTCTTGAGTTATACCAGTCAGAGTTATAGTTCATAGATCCCTTAACTGTCATATATATATACCTCTATGCATTCCAATGAATAAATTTCACTGGATTGCATAATATGTAGAGAAGCTTGAAACTTCAACTTTTGTTGGAAATCAAACTCTATCTAATTTGAGTTGGGGTTAATTGTTTTCTTTTTATAACTGAATGTCCTATGTCTCCTGTTCTGATTATATTATAGAAAAATTCCAGGATGGAGTAATAACAGATCTCCAAGAAACAAAGGACGCTCTTGTTCAAGCAGCGGATTTGCCATTGTCAATTCTAATTGTTGGGGTTGGAGGTGCAGACTTTAAAGAAATGGAGGTATGCAAGTGCAACAACTTGTTTCCTCATCAAGCAGTGCTTTTCGTGTCATCCATTTTACATTAACTGTATTGGATCATTTCCGGTGTGGATTACTTTTCACAGATATTGGATGCTGATAAAGGAGAGAGACTAGAATCTACAACTGGACGTGTTGCTGTTCGTGATATAGTACAATTTGTTCCCCTCCGTGATGTACAAAGTAGGTCATAATATAAATTTCTGGGTGAATAGAAAAGGATAATCGAACATTCTTTAAGAGCTTTCAGAAAATTATGCATCTGTTTGATGTAATGCCTTTTCTTTGATTTGCAGATGGAGATGTCTCAGTCGTTCAATCGCTTTTGGCAGAATTACCTTCGCAATTGTTGGAATACATGCGGTTCAGAAAGATACAGCCGACTTTGTGATCATACAAGACTTGTACATATAAATGTCCCATCTCTCTAGACTAAAATTTTGCTTCATGTTGCCCAGAAGATTAAGCTGATATCTTTCATCAGCAGTCTTGTAATTGATTTTGTTGATAAAAAAACGTAACTCCGTTGCCCTTTATACTTGCAAATTCCAATCTCCTTTCTGTTACAGTTACCTTCCAGTTGTCCGTTATCCGTTGTAACTGTCATGTTTAAGGCTGTAAGCAGAACTATAATTTTTCCTATTTTAAATCCCTGAAGAAATACTATGTAGAGCAATTTATGAAATAATCTTTACATTATCTAATGCCGAACTGTTTGTCACATATCACTAAACAGTATTATTGCATATAAAATTTAACAATTTAAATTCATTAGATATTGTATTTCAAACTTTGATTTCCTATGATCTTCTCTTGGTTAAACTATTGTTTTTTCATAATTTTCTTCTACCATTAACTAATACACTACTAAATCAAATTGAAAATTTGGGAATTTTTTCTCTAGTGTCTGTTTTAATTAGAAAAATGGCCTACTTCTAAAATTTCAAAAAACTCAACATGACTTTTTATTCTTTTATCCTTCAGAAAACTTTTATAGCCACAAATGTTAGTACTCGTTTAAGATTACACGTTAAAATTTTTATAAGAGTTTCGGTATTCATATACTTAAATCTTTTATTTTTTTACCTTATGAACAAATAGTTAAGAATACTTCTTTATTTTCCTCAAACAATACAAAAGTATCTAAAATCTATTTTGAACACTTAAAATAAGTAGTCAATTCAAACACGCTCTAAGTCATACGCATATTATGACCACAAGTTTTTCAGAAAATATTCCTTGTTGCTTATTAATGTCCGCTTATTTGTCAAATTGCTCCATATATATCGAAATGTAATGAGTATATATATTATGATGTCCCATATGAAATAAAACAAAAAAAAGTTGAATATTGTGCTCTTTGACCATATATAGTATATATTTTTCCCACATAACTAGTATGTATTCACATTAGTACATAAAAAGGCTAGAGTAGTAAACCCTAATATCTTCTTCACTCCTCCTTCCTAGGTCACTCCTTTTTCTCACCTCATTTACTAATTTTTAGTAATATAGCTGCTGGCTAGCTAAGCTCTTTGTTTGAATGTTTTTGTTAGATCAAAGAGATGAAAAGATCAGACTCTAATAATGAAAGGGAAGAAAAAGACACTAGTAATGTATTCCCAATATACTCATCAGCTCGATCTCAACAAGACATGTCTGCTATGGTTTCTGCACTCTCTCAAGTTATTGGTAACTCTTCTACTTCTTCTGCTGCTGATTCCTCCGTGGACGCCGTGCATGTTAATCCACTGACCCTAATTCCACAATCCACTCAGCAAAATCAATCTCAATCGTCTATTCAAGATCAAGGTATATATATATTATCTTCCATGTATAGCTTAAGGAAAAAAAATACTTTTATTTACTTTAATATTTTTATTGCTTGGACTTATGAGTGGGAAGTGAGTGACAAGGAGATTCAAACCTAGAAGCTTGATCTTAGCGTGTTTATCATGTGAACTTTGTTATTTAAAAGTTCAAGTTATCATAATAATTTTATATATGTGAAGGGAATTCAGAAAGAAGGCGGTATAGAGGAGTTCGTCAAAGACCATGGGGTAAATGGGCAGCAGAAATTCGGGACCCGAAAAAAGCAGCTAGAGTTTGGCTTGGTACTTTTGAAACTGCAGAAGGTGCAGCACTTGCTTATGATGAAGCTGCTCTTAGATTCAAAGGAAACAAAGCTAAACTCAATTTCCCTGAAAGAGTTCAAGGACAATTCCAATACTTTACTACTACTAATCCTCGTGATCAAAATCAATTTACACCTGCCACGTCACAGAATTACCCTAATGTTCATCACTATGCTGATCTGTTACTTCGTAGTGACAATAATATTGATTTGAATTTCGACGTTTCACCAAGTACTTGTTATCAGTATTCATCATCAGGATCGTCTTTTGATATTTCCCAATCATCAGTGGAATTGCCAATTTATGAGGAGCAGCAACAAGTTATAAGTACGAATTATAATTATCAGGAAGAACAAGAAGAGGAGGAAGAAGATTTTATGAAATATTCTGGATCGCATTTTGGAAATTGTACTTCAAGGGGTGGACCTAAACATGAAAGTAATTGGGAAGAGTATAAGCACGGAAAGTAACTTTCAATATGAATGATGATGGTATCAGGAGTCGGCCCTGAATTTGAGTCTCACTATCGTTACGTGCTTGGACCATGAAAAAAAATCAGACTTGCACGTGATGAGTACTGTTGAGAATATAAGGAACTCAGTCTATGATCTAATTGTATAAGCTTTTAGAAGGAATAGAGACGTATCTTACGTATTTTGTGGTTTTATTGTGGGGTTTTCAATTTTATTTTATTTTATTTTTTCTCTTTCAGTTTATTGCTTGTTATGAACTATATATATATAGTGGTGAAGTAATGGGAAAATATGAACGGTGTGATTTTATGTGTTTTAACGACTAAGGCTAATCTTTACTCCGGTCCCTTGGTTCGAAAACAAATTATATTGGGATTATTAGTAATATAATGATGTGAATTATTTCTTATCGAGTGTTTTGTTTATTTTATTAAAACGGTACGTAGCTACATATATACTATATTGCTCAGACTCTTAAAGTTAAGAATCTGACACAAATACGATATGACGTTGATAAGAGAGTCCAAACATATATACATAATGATACCTAATTAAATTACAATTACACGAGTTGACAAATATTACTAATCTATATATACATAGCGAGTAGAATTTTGATTATGTGTAGCTATAGCTAGCTAGTTGAACTAAGTTGGCTAGTAATTATTTGCCTATTTTGCATGGCGTGGTAGGTAATTAATTAAGAAGAAGGGCCCACGCAAGTAATTAGTGGGGACTAATCACTTACTAGACTATAGAGGCATAGTATTATATTTGTTGAACGCCGCACTTTCACTTAATTCAATTTATTATAATTAATTAATGCTAAGCGAAGGGAATCTAGTCTTAAATTCTTTTGAAATTAGATCATGAATGTGCGCAAGTACTTTTTACATATATTTGATTATGAAAATTTTGTTGTCTTTAATTAAATTTAAACACTAAATAATTAAGAGTGATTATTTTATCTACATCTAAACATGTAAGATATATATATATATATATATCTTTATTTTATATCCATTTAAAAAAGCTAATGTAAATGTAATGGGATATGGTACATGAATCTTTAAATGATCAATCCAAAAATGCTCTAAATACGGTATTTATTTGTTTTAGACCAAATTCACACAATTTTTAGAAAAATAGAAAACCTCACACCATCAAGATAAACAAGTTCTTTTTCTTTTCTAGTTTCCAATGTGAGATTTAATTCTCCCATACTCCCAACAAAAATAACATTACACATATTCAAAAATAAGTTATTTTAAACTCTGTATCTAGTCAAACAACGTACCAACAGACACATGAATTAAAACTGAGGAAGTACTAAGATCAAACTTTAGACGCCGCTAACAACGTTAAAATTGAGAAAGGATCTCGCTGCCCCAACAGCGAGTTGTCCGATTTGGTAGAAAAAATATTCCATTGGAAGAAAAAAGTGGCCCTTTTGATTCGAGACTCAATATAATACTACTCACTTTAGTTTCTATCCAAAAAGAGGAAAAGAACATGCTTCAGGCCTGAAATAAGGTACAGAAAAAAAACACACTTTTTTGTGAATCTAGTATAGTTCAAAATGAAACTCACCTTTTGACATGCATTTCCAAAAGTTGAAAGATAATGATCTAAGCTTCCCTTTTTTGCATGAAAACGTGCATGGAATTGTCATTATGAAGCTTTATTAAAAAAAAATGTCTATATTTTAGTTCAAAAAAAAGCTAAGCTTAGATTAGAGTGAAAGTAAAGTGAATAATTGTAGTTGTGCATATTCTCTGTATCTTAGACTAATTAATTAGGTTTTTATATATAAAGATCAGAACAAATATGAAAAGGTTGAAAAAAAAGCAATTGAGAAGTCATGGATTTCGGCTTTCATCATATGTATAATAGTGAGTGAATAAAACACATAAACCAACCGCCGCACAATGTTCATGAATCATCATTATTCATAACTTTAATTGACTTATGGGTGGAGTGTTGCCTAATTTATTTTACTAAAATTATACGATACGATATAATACAATACTATACATTATGAAATAAATATGTAACAATCATCAAAACAAAGTTCAGAATTGTATTTAACAATTACTAAGTAGAAGGTAAATTCAGTGGTGCAGTGAGACTGATTTATCCTTAATCAGAAGTCTCGAGTTCGAGCCTGGATTGGATATGAAGAAAATCTTGTACGAGTGATACCCCCAAATGGGCCCTGCAGTGAGCAATCTGAATTTAGTAGGGGCTCTAATGTAAGCTCCGGACACTAATTAAAAAACAAAAAAAAAAGTTGTTCAAATCTAATTATTATTTGTTTATGACATCTTTATTCTAATCACATAAAATTAAGCTTTCGGTTGAAAAACGATGTACAACCTTGACAGAGACAATGTTGGGCAACATGTATGATTCATACATTTTGAAATATATAGGAACTATGAATCGATTGGTGTGAATATTATCTTATTAGATGCTCTTTATTTTTCAATTTATACGTCTTACTTTAAAATAGTAGCGATTGGTGTAAATATTCTTTTAATAATTAGTACTTATTTTGATCCGTCTCTTAAACTCTTGCACATTCCGTTATAGATAATATTTATAGCCTTATAAACTGTCTGAAATATCATTTATTTCCATATGCAACTTCGATCTCACGGTTTGACTCACCTTCGCAACTCTTAGATATCGTTGCACTTAAGTTATCATTCTTTTTTCGCTGTCTTATTGCCATTAGGGGGGTGACTCCACTAGTTAAAACAGGAAAATTAGATCTTGAAAGAAATATTTTCTATAAGACTAATACAAATTCCACTCTTTCAAGTGATCTAAATTATATAAACAAAAATTCATCATACTGTTTATTGATAACTAAATGTGAAAACATGTAGGAATGTGGAAGATAGAGACAACAAGTAGTCAACCAACTTTGTTGCTTTCTTGAAAATACATAAGAGTCCCTGCTACTACCAGCAATAAGACAGATTCTGCAGAGGGTAAAATTATTCTTTCCTCTAAAGATTAACGCAGGGTTCAATATTTCAAACTTGACACAGTCAATCAGATTCCATATCCTATACAATATTGTCAAACTTTACTGCATTACATATCTATCTACCTAAAAATCTAACCACTACTTTTTTTTATCATCCTCATAGGGAAACACGCCTCTTCACGAGAATGATTGAAGTGCAACGAATGCTTCGATTTAAGAACTTACCGTAACAAGTATTGGGTTGGTGTAAACACTCGAGTAAGTTTTTACCACTATATGCATTAGACGGATGGTGGGCTTATTCCTCAAGCTCAGCTTCTCCCTTTCTCCTCTCATCATTCCTGATGGACTCGATCAAGAGACTTTCAATGACGAATTACCAAGAGACATTACTTTTTACTCTCAATGCCCTCGCCGTTCATTGTTCCGTTGTCATCTATTTCACCATATCAGGGGCATTGCTTCAACACAACTCACTAGGTTTCAATAGCCAAATGTGCCTGAAACAATGATGGGATGAGCGGGATGCACAAAAAAATTATTCAACTGTTAAAAAAGAAGTTTTGTCTATTGTGCTCTGTATCACAAAATTTCAAGACGATCTTATTAACAAAGAATTTTTGCTAAGAGTAGACTGTAAGTCTGCTAAAGACATCCTACAAAAAGATGTTAAAAATCTTGTTTCAAAACATTTTTTTGCTAGATGACAAGCTCTACTATCTAGTTTTGATTTTAAAATTGATTTTATTAAAGGAGAAGACAACTCCCTACTAGATTTTCTAACCTGTGAATTTTTGCAGGGTAAACATGAGGCCATTTAAGCCTATCACTCCTTCCAAAAAGGAAAATATTCCCAAAGCAAAAATGGCTAGACCATTTGTACTTCCCCCCTTAACTCCAACAAAAGCTGGAATTCAACAAAGGCCTGAAATGCCTTTTCACAACAAATATACGACTCCTGCCGATTATCCCAAATTACCTTGCCCACAACCATCAAAGGTAATCAGCCTTAGACCAACACTACCTTTTGACAAAGGATCCTCATCAAACTCCTCCATCCAAACTAAAGAGAGTTACACCATGAAAGCCCCAGAGTCTTTCGCCCAAGCAGTTAACCCACAGTTAACCAAAACCATTCCCCCCAGCCCAAAAGAAGAATCTTTTGATTTTATCGTCTCACAGGTTTTGCCTATTATGGCATTAAACAAAGATTATGGCAACTTTGATATAGGAAACTTAATCAAACCTTGCTATACTGATTCTAATTTTGTGGATACTGATAATCCACTAAAAACAAGAAGGTTCTTTGAAGCTATTCTCATTGACACAGATTCAATTGAAATTGAACATTCCAGGGACGAAAACGACCCCAACATCATCAATTATTCAAGGTTTACAATTAAAAAAATCTTGGATCCATTCGAATGGTTTGCAGACCATTTGCACACTCCTATTGCATTATTAGTGACACATAGGCCACAAACCTACAATTGGTATGACTATAAGTCAGCATGGATGAACTTTTTATATCTAAGGCCAAGACATACTTGGTTCGTTAAAT
>JAJONR010003037.1:0-47981 GCA_029582245.1 Solanum etuberosum | reverse complement strand
TATATATATATATATATAACTTTATTATTTAGAGCTGATAAGACCCGGACTTTCGAGCCTGAAATATTTTTCAAGACCCCGATGATAGTTCCAAAATCTGATCCTGAGATCTGACTCAGAACCTAACCTAGACTTCCGACTGTGAAATATTTTTAAAAAATAAGTTTTTTTTAAAAAAAAATTGATGGGGTGGCGGGGGGCTGAGGGGTGGCGTAAAATATGAAATTTTAAAATTTTGAAATACTTTTTAAAAATAAAAGTTTTTATTTTTTTTGTTTGGGGGAGTGGGCTGGTTTGGGGTAGGGGTTAAAAAATATTTGAAATTTTAAAAATAAGAAAATTAATTATTTTTTTTTGGATGGGGAGGGTCGGGTACGAGGCACATAGTAAGGTAAGAAAAAAAAACATTAAAGGATGAAGTAGAGTTTTAAAAAATATTTTCCTTAATTTTTGAAGGGAAGTTATTTTCTTAAAATTTGAGGAAAATGAGTTAATTTGAAAAATATTTAAACCAACCAAACATTTTCCAGAAAATGTTTTCTTTCGTAGCAAACACACCCCAAATTGAAATGGAGCGAGCACACTAAGCTCAACATGAAATGGCCGGTGACTACCAATTAGTACTAGTAGTGTATATTTTAGGAGACTTTTGAGAAGATAAGCTCCACACGACATATCTTCCATTGCCTATAAAAGGAAACTCTTCGTGAGGATAAAACCATTGTGCCTTAAGCATTTTGCCTTTTTCATCATCTTCATTATTCTTAAGCTTAAGTCCTTCACATTCCTAGCTAAGAAAAGAAAATGACAACTCAATTTGTACTAACTTGTCTTGTATTTCTGTGTCTTGTTCTTGGTGGAGTTGCTTGGGATGCAAGGAATGAAGACTATTCAAGAAACGAATACGGTGCAAGGAATGAAGACTATTCAAGAAATGCTTGGAATGCAAAGAATGAAGACGGTGAAAGCAATGCTTGGGGTGCAAGGAATGAAGATGGTGCAAGCAATGCTTGGGATGCAATTAAGAATGTTTGGGGTGTAAGGAACTCAAATGCACCACGAAAGAACTACTATGAAAGCACTCGTTGTCCAAATGTTGAACAACTTATTAGAGATATCACTTGGAGCAAAGTTGCAAAAGACGCTACCTTGGGTGCTAAATTGCTTCGAATCCACTACCATGATTGTTTCGTTAAGGTATGTACCAATTAGAATTACAATACCATGCACACGTTATTTCGTAATAGAATTTAAGTTATGTACACTGACATGTACTCATGACATGTTACGTTAATTTATGTCCTGACATTATGCAAATTTATAATAGGGGTGTGACGCATCCATATTGCTGGACAAAGTTGGTTCAGATGATTCTGAGAAGGAGGCTAGGCCAAATCTCTCTTTGGGTGGTTTCTAAGTAATTGATGATATCAAGCGAGAAGTTGAGGCTAAATGTCCTGGCATTGTTTTTTGTGCTGACATTTTAGCTTTAGCTGCTCGTGATGCTGTTTCTTATCCTGTAAGTAATTACTTCTCCATATATGTACGTAACTTCTCCATGTGTTCAAAGGGCGGTCTATTCTTGAAGTTATGAGTTCAGTAGAATTCAATAGTTATTTTTATTAAGAAAATCCACGTAATATATATAAATAATTATTGCTACTCTAATAATTACTCTTTGCATGCAGTTTAAAACTTTAATGTGGGAAGTGGAGACCGGAAGAAAAGATGGGTTTGTTTCCCTTGCAAGTGATGTGAACGGAAACTTACCTTCACCATTCTCTGATTTTGCAACCCTTAAACAAATCTTTGCAAACAAAGGCCTAAATGTCGATGATCTCGTTGCATTATCAGGTAAATATTATATGTGTCTTACGAAGCGAATAATATAATAAATCAATTTATACTGTCAGTGTATACACGTTAAATCGATGAGTAATATCAATATACTTCATGTATATATGTAGGTGCTCACACAATTGGTGTTGCTCATTGTGGAGCATTCTCAAGGAGACTTTTCAATTTCACTGGCAAAGGTGACATGGATCCATCTCTCAATGCCACTTATGCTAAAGATTTGAAGGATGTATGCCCAAATCCAGCCAATCCAGCTACTATTATAGAAATGGACCCTATGAGCTCAACTTCATTTGATAGCAATTATTTCAACATTCTTATTAATCAGAACAAAGGGTTGTTCCAATCTGATGCTGCCCTTCTCAATGACAAAGACTCAGTAATTGTCATCAAGAAATTGCAAGAAGATAAGACTTTCTTTTTCGAGTTTGCGAGATCCATGCAGAAAATGGGAGCCATTGAACTTCTTACTGGAAATGCTGGAGAAATCAGGAAGAATTGTCGCGTCAAAAACTAATTCAAGAAAAAACCTATGGTTATATCATATGTATGTTGTCGCAAAAGTGTACAACATGAGTCTCTTTTATTTGTTTTGTTCTTTAATCTTCCGTAATTTTGTGTGGTGATTCCAAATTAACTAACTTTATGTAAGTTAATTTATATGGTTATTGTTTGAAAAAGAAAATTGATGTGGCAATTAATATGTCATATGTTTAACTATTTGATGTATTGTTTAATGACTGTCTACCACTTTCAAAGTTCAACTTTAATGGTGACTTCAGGATATTAACAGCAAAATAATAAAGAAGGCTAAAATGGGAGGCAATATATAATATATAGCTAGTTGCCCCAAAATATTTGCGACACGCCAGCTTAAGATATATAAGTAAGTAGACCTTACCAGCGACACATTTTAAAGCCGTGCGGGCCTAGGCCCGGAGCGAACAATATCACTAGCAAACTGGGCCATTACAATACCAGTGATGAATGGTAAATCAACAAAACTTCCTCTCTATAGTTAGGTTTGTTTTCATCAAGAGGGTTAAGGAGCTGGAAAATGAATATCTCCAACTGGAAAGCAACCTATGAAACTATAGATTCAGAGAACAACCAGAAAACTAGGACAAAATACCATTGCAATCTTTCATCAAAAGGTCATGAAGAATGTTTGAAACACACTTCGTTTGAGAAAGCAAGAGACCTTTTGCCATCTCTATGAACCTCAATCCCAATAAAATAAGATAATGGCCAAGATCCTTAAGTGAAAAATGGGAAGCCAAGAAAGAGATAACTTGATGGACCATTGAAGAATTGTTTCCTGTGAGGATGATATCATTTGCATAAACTAAAAGATACACAACACCATTAGAGACATGGCAAACAAATTGAGACGGATTTAATCGAGACTTAACAAATCCTAAATAAAAAAAAGGATGTCAATTCAGTGTATCACGTACGAGGTACTTGCTTGAGACCATAAATAGCCTTACACAAATGATAAACATGTGAGGGATGAGATGCATTCTCAAATCCTTTTGCTCGTTTGAGTGAAGCCTCTCTATTTAAGGCATTTCATTCGTTTTAGGAAAGGGTATTTTGGTCTTTTCCTTTTCCCACTAGGCCTAAAACGTTTTTTCGCCCCAAATAAAGGTCTAATCTAATTTAAACCACTTTTCCAAGTTCCTAAACACTTTGAGATTTAGAGCGAGGTTTCAAGAGGAGAAAAATGGCTAAGTTCAAGCGTTCTTCAAGACTTGTGGATTTCGCCAAGAACATCGTTCTTTCCAGGTATGTAAGGCTTCTCACAGTGATGGAATTTTTCATCCTCATGCCATACATATGAGTTTATCCCTGAATCGTTGAATCAAAGATTTCTTGAGTAGTTTTCTTGATTTTGTTCAATTCTTGAATAATGGAGGTCGTGAAATATTTTGAATTGTGTATCATTGATAAGAGTCATGTTTCAAGGAGGTTTGTATGAGAAATTCTATACATTTGTGTTGGGTTTGAGAATCAAGAAAAGTTTAAGAGGAATCATTCAATTCTAAACGAGTTAGGACCCTAAATTGAGAAGAAAAATTCATCAGATTTCTGGGTTTGAGGGTGGGACGGTGTGCCACCAAGGTGCCACGAACTTTGATCTGTAGTTTGGGGCCTAGCGCCTTGCGCCAGCAGTGCGCCCAAAATCACTGCCAGTAGTTTGAGGCCTGGCACCCCGCGCCAGCAGTGCGCCAGGGTTGTCTGGCCTTTTTCCTTCCGTGTTTCATTCCGGACGTATTCCTTTGAGTCGTGACTACGTCCTCTCTTTTGTATTAGCTTCTATAAACTCCATTCACCTTTGAAAATTTCTACATGTTCAAATCACATGTCTTAATTTACATTCCCAGTTAAAGTAAGTTTAAGAGGAAAGTTCAAGAGGTCTTTTGAGTCACTTTTGAGGATTCTTTTGTAATCATCTAAGTTTTGAGAAAGTAAATATGAGAAATGAGAAGAGTTGTATTCATGTTTGAGAAATGATATAAGGGAACTAAGTATTCCCAAAAGTAGCGTGTTTACATTCAAAATAGAGAAACTTTGATTTCTAAATGAGTTTATGAGTTCAGAGACATTTCAGAGCATTGCCTCGTTTAAGAGGATCTTTTAAGTAATTATCTAAAATTGAGAAAGAGTTATGTTTTATACATTTGAGCATGAACTTATATATTATTGGGAGTGGTATTGAGAACCGATATGTGGATGAGTTCAGACAACTCATATTCCTCATAAACCATGTAGCCAACATGGGTAAATGATTGTACTTTTTAGACGGCTCCTTATTGCTTTTAAGCATAGTTTAATGAATCCACTTAGTTGAGGTCCTCTATACCCCGACAAGGTATAGGACAATTTTAGCAGCGTGAGCGAGACAATGTATCATCACGTAGCTCATAGTGATGGTAGAGAATCTCCTAAATGAGAGTAAAGAGTATCTTATTGTATTTTATACATTATTGAGTTTATATCTCCTGTTTTATAATGTCTTAAATATTGCATCTATCATTATCGCTTTTATAGTGGAGTTGAGTTGAGGTCAGTATGTCTTCCAGCCTTGTCAGTTCAGTTATATATGCTTTCAGTTCCCCCCTTACATGTTCTTACATTCAAGGTACTGACGTCATTCGACTTGCATCTTTTTATGATGCAGATACAGGTGTTCAGGGTCATCAACAGGCGCTTCGTTGACGCCATTTGCATCCCAGCTAGCTTTGGTGAGCCTCCTTGCTTTCTGTAGGGCTTCACACTTATTTCCAGCTTTTGTTAAGTTGTCGTGGGTCCTGTCCCGACATCTATATATTTAGAGGTTTCGTAGATAGTTAGAAGTTGATGAGTCTCTCACTATTTTCCTTGTTGATGTTTTGAGACCTTGAGACTATTACTTATGTTTATTTAAGTATTTTCATATATTCATTTATTTAAGTTGTTATTGAGACATTTTGAGTTTGAGTATGCACTTGGAGTCCCATTTTTCTTGAGTAAGTCTTCCGCTAAGTATTCAATCAGGCCGAGGATTTATTTGGGGACCAACGATGGTTCTCGAGTGCTGACCACGTCCAGAGTGTAGGCTCGGGACATAACAGTCATTGGGTGAGTTGGAGGAGTAGGTGGGAGGAAAGGGAGGTGAGGGTAGAGGAATTTGGTGGCAAATTTGTTGTTTGTGCAGGAGAAGTTGTACATATAGATGGAAAAATTGTTGTTTTATTTCAGCGATGGTAGGTGATAAACTTGGGGGTTGTATTATTCGAAGGGACAAAAGATAGAGGTTGCAGCAAAGAAGTAGATGAGGGAGAAGAATGAGAAAGTGAATTGCTTAAACCAATGGTACTCGCATGATTCTTATCGGAGGGGACAAATTCATAAGTTTGACTACCGTTAGGAATCTCTCTAACGGGAAGTGGAGAATCATCATGTGAAAGATTTTGAGTTTCAGAGTCTATAGGATGTCAACAACTTTACACGTGAGCGTAAAATATTTATGTTTAAGATGTGATATACAGGCCCCAAAATGAACCTGAGAGAAGTCCAGGTAGACACATGGATTGGGACTAGGTTCATGCTTATTGCTGATGTAAGGTATAAAATATGGGTAACATCGACAACCATAAGTTCTAAGTGAAACATAGTTGGGGGTGACATCAAACAATTTTTCTTATGGAGAAGTATTGTTTAAATTTTGTGTGGGCAATCGATTAATAAGATAGGTTGCCTATTGGCAAGTGAAGGGCCAAAAATTTGAAGTTGTGTAAAAGTGTTTCGGAAGTTTCAACAATGTGCCGATGACGATGCCTCGTTATGACCACTCTTTGAGACAGTCTTTTGAGAAGCGATAAGGGCTCAGTTCAATAGAAGCGAGAAGTGTGAAGCGAAACACACACTTTTTTTCAAATAAAGCGCTATTTAGTATAAAATAAAAAATATTAAATATGCATAGATAAATAATCAAGAACTAAATAGAAGTAACATATTCTTAGATTAAATAGTAAATAAGTAGTTAAGTATCCTCATAAGTCATAACATAATATAAAGCAAGTACATAACCAAATACAAAGGGATCAAAATCCTATTCTTCAACAAGATCCTCAAACTCTTCAAGTGCCATCAACATGAGTTCTACTTGGTCCTCATATTTTTCATTATCGAAGGGCTCATCAATAAGATTTCTACTTGAACTTAAACCTGAACCTGAATCTCTAGCTACTTTTTCCTTGCCCCTAAAAGTGTTCCCCTTAGAATTTTAAATATTCTTCTCAACACAACTTTCCGTAGCAACATCACAAAAAATGAGACCTTCTCTTCGTATACTTCTTCATCTTCATGATATTGGGGTGTTCCAGTTAACTATTCATTTATCTCATCAATACTATCCAACAAAATTGAATCAATGGTATAGCGAGTATCGTAATGACCAACAATGTTCTATATATTATATTTGATGAACACTAGATCATTGAGGTGTTTCAACTCAAGGTTATTTCTTTTTTAGTATGAATATGCAAATAAGTCGTAGAAAGTAATTAATAGGAGGACTTAGGACAATAAAGATACCATTTAATTTATTAATAATGTAATATAGTTTCTCACATGTTCATACACACTCTAATTTCTATCGCAATCGGATGAGCTACAAGTTAAAATTTGCACTATAATAATAAACTATTGCAAGTTTGGGACATTATGATCGTATTACATCCATCATTCAACTGTAGAAGAATTATTTTAAAATTTAATACGTGATAATTTAAAAGTTGAAGTTCTAAACACAATTAAAAGATGAAATGCTCATCTGGTGACCTTAAAGTTCTAGGTCTAATGGCCGATTCAATTCCAAGTAGCCCATCAACTTTCATGTACACACCAAGCTCCTCTCCTATTTTGTCTTGCAAATTTTCATTTGGAAAATTCCCGTCAACACATTTATGATATTCCTGTCCCACTTCTTCGATTAAAGTAGTCATGTCATTATTTTAATAATAGAGTCATGAGTTTAAAATATGTCCCGCTACATGTAAAGGTTGAAGAATTTGATTCAGCTAGCTTGCATCAAAGATTTTATAAACACTCTCATATTTTATGTCATCATAATTGAATGTCTTTTCAATACTTTTTTCTACCCTATCCATGGATTCATAAATGTAACTCATTGGTAGATTTTTCTCCCTATCCATCATACAAAGTACATAAACTAAAAGACCACCAAATCTAAGTACTTAAACTGAGTCGTTTAAAAAAAAACGACTCAATGATGTGTCTCACAACTTCTTTCCCAAGAGTTTCCTTTGAATAGATACTCTCATTCTATTTAGTTGACATAAACAGATGTATTTCCTCATCATATTCAACAACAATGTCCTTTGCCTAATATAAGAATGTATTTTAACAGCTTTATAAAAAACAGTTCAAAAATATTAATAGTTAATAAATAAAGAAAACTAATTTGATGTTTATAAAAAAATTAAATATCAAATTCACATGTAGAATATAGTTTTTTTTTTTTTTTAAAAAAATGTCACCAAACATAAAGTTGATATAATGAGCAGCACAAGGAGTCCAGAAAATCTGTAGGAAAACTTCCTTCAACATGTCACCTGATTTTTTGTTCTCACTTGCATTATCAATTGCAACTTGTACCACATTTTCGTTGCCCATTTTCAAGATAGACTTCTCAAACAAGTTAAACATCTTATTGGAATCAGTAGAAGAGTCACTAGCATCATAAGATTCAAGGAACACACTCTCTCTTGGAGAATTCATCAAAATATTGATGACCATTTTTTCATTTCTTGTTGTCCATTTTTCCATGATAATGAAATAGTAATACGTTTTCCATTGAACCTTATATTTTTCTATAATCTCGTTTGTCTTTTCTACCTCCTTTTTTAGACAAGCAACTCTTACCTCATGATAGGTGGGTGGCTTCATTTCAGGCTATATTGGCCTACTGTCTCAATGAATTCACCAAGATTCTCGGTGTAATTAACATAATTGAAAGGAAATTTTACATCATACATCCACCTAGCAAAAGCAAATACAACACGATCTCTTAAAATCTTTCTAGAAGCCTCTCAATCAATAGGTCCATCTTTTCTCTTTTCATTTAATTTTTGCGAGAAGTAGAGATCGAGAGGACTCTTGACATTGCTAGCGGTGGATGACCCACTCCCACTAGTTGAAGGCTTCTTTTGACATTTTAAGGGAGTTTCCATTGGCATAGTCACTTCAATTTCATCATCGTCAACAAGATTAACCATGGATGCTTTATAGTTCATTTGGGTTTTAAACTCATTTTTTCTCATAAAATACTCTTTGATTTCTTTCTTCACACTATTCGGGATGTTTGAACATACTCTTACATCTTTCTAACCACCAATAAAATGCTTTTTGTGATGCAATATTCTGTCATTGTATGTCATATCACAAAAGTCTCATTTGATATTTTTGTTACTGTCCATTGGAGTTTCATATGTCCAAGATGAGTTGAGTCAGGCTAATTACATGCAAGCCATTGAAGGAAAAACATTGAACCATATTTGAACAACAAGAACTACTGAAAGTTAACTTGTTTGATGATGAAACTGGGAGAGAAAATATATTCAAAACAACTTTCAAGATTTTTGAATGGGATGACAAAGACGACGTTGTCAGACTGAGTAAGGAACCATTGTAGTAGAAACTTGATAGTACACTTATCAACTATGAAAGTGGGCCATTTATAGAGTTTTTTTCTGTTCCGACTGGATTCCACCAGAGCCCACATTTTCAACCCCTTCACAAAAAAGAAAGGAGAAAATTCAATCAAAGTCAAATTATCTTGACAAAATTTTGATATAGAAAGAATGTTTTTCTTGATAGCAAGTGTACACAAAATATCAGTTAGTCTAAGAAAATTATTTGATGCAACTAATTCAGTAGAACCATGATTAGTAATTGAGATTTTTTTACCATCATCCATAGTTATGCCTTCTGAACTTTACTATATTCTTCAAGATTGGTAGGCTCTATTGTGAAATAATGAGTAGCACCAAAGTCGATAATCCATTGATTTTCTCTAACTTGGTTATCCTGAAAGAAAAAATGTCTTTACTTCTAAATGATTGTGAGACTGTGACCCACAAACATTTGCAATATAACCTTGTTTATCGCATAAATGACTGCGAATAGGGTTATTGGTGTAAGCCCTTGCATTGAAGCATTTGTATTTTATTGAAACGTTATTGTGATTTATTGTTGGGGTGATGAACAATGCAGTTGTGAATTTGGTGGACTGGTGTGAGTTACCATATCAGTAGTTATTGCACTATTTCTTTCTTCAATTCCTCGTGTTTGAGGAAGAGTTCATAATCAATGAATTTCACATACAACTCATCGTATGATATAATGAAATCTCTTGCTCAAATTGCAGTACTCTTTGGATCAACAAAAGCCATTATGTCATTTTGAATCAGTTGATCATGCGAAATCAAATTAAATTCTGAGTTCGCTCCTTCTCTATCATTTTGTGTGATAGTTGTAAAAGGTGTGAGAGAAGAGCCATCAAGATAACTGATCAAATAGTGCGCACACATAAGCATGGAAGTCTGAGTCTTTTATGTAGAAAATTTATAGATGTCAATAAGCTCTATTGGTAGTTATGACCAAGATTAAAATGGACAACAATGTTTGAGTTGCTTTCAGTGGTGGAGTCCACATTTTATACGCTCTCGGACATTTTAAGAGTAAGTGTGTAGTAATAGTCAAAGGATCCAAAAAATTTGACATAGTCAATATAGAAGCTCTGATACCATATAATGGATTGAACAAGACAAAGAGGAGATCCTTTAACAATAGATGATAACTGAAATATATACACAAATAAAAATAATAGAGTCTTCTCCTACACTGAAAACTAATCCTCCTATGTTGGTAACTAAACCGAAAATCAAGGAGAATAAAATAACAAACTCTTAAAATAGTAAAAACAAAAATTACAATCTATACAGTAATAAATTAATACTCCCTCCATCCCATTTTATGCGAGGTAGTTTGACTCGGTACGAATTTTAAGAAAGAAATGATAGGATCAAAGGGAAAACCACAGAGGAAATGTGTGAAGAATTTGGTATCAAGAATGATTGAGAAGAAGATTCATGAAGAGAATAAGCTTGGCAGCACCTTTAGTTGATTGAGTCACCTTCATTTCCTATCTATTTATATTTAGAAATAAAGTTGTCTAGCTACCAATCTCCTATGTTTATGTTTTTTCAATTGAGTTGTTCTTGGTGATTTTAATCACAATGTTTCTTGTTTTTGCTTTTAATTGGAGTTTATAACTTTTAAGTTTTCTGATTGTTGATCATTAAATTATTTCAATTTATTATAAGGTGGTTTTCACATTTAATTTTTAGAGACTAACTACTATTCACTGACAGTTGACAAGAAAATACACCGTTAGTTCATTTTTAGAAGTACTTATTTCTCTTAATATATTCATTTTAATATTTAAATAAAAATATCCAAAAAAAACATTATATGATAACTTGGACTCTAAATTAATTACAGGAGTTTGTTTAAAATTCTTATTTGGCTTACCAAAAATAAGAAAAATTCTTTCACCGCTTTCTTCGTCCTCATTATTCTCCTTCTCCTTCAACCCCTTTCACAAATTTAACTTCGATTGCACCCTCACGATTTTTCCGACAAACATACAACATACTATTTCAAAACTCACGAACTCCTCTAAATTAATATTCCTAAATTAATTATTTTCCTACATTATTCCCCAAAGCCTAAAATTTTAAGATTATCTAATTTCTAATGCAATTTTAAAATACTAGATCAATCTTGATTAGTGGGATCTCTCTGTCAATATCTTAACAATATTTAGACAGTTATGATTTGTCGAAAATGCGTAATTTAATTACTTAAAAAGGTCAGACAATTATGATAACCTCTTTGTTTTCTATTTTCCTCCTTTGGACAAACATATATGTAATGAGATTTTACTTAACTTGGTCCTTTCTATTTTAAAAAAAATTATGTTGTTGCATTATTCTTAGTGTAAATGTAGAAGTCGATTTGTAATGGCTTTGACAGTATAGAGCTTAAGTTTTGTGCACGCACCATATATAAAATATTTTGAATCATTACCTAAAATTGACCTGTTATTGTAGGTGACCCCTTTTCTCTAAGTTTCTTTTCCTTTTCCGATTATTAAGTTAATTTTTTTTTTCTTTTTCTAAACTCTATTAGCTTTAACTTTTCATATTTAATGACATATTTTTATAATCACACCAATGTTATAAATAATATATGTTTAATATCATATGATTCAAAAGTATTATAATAAGCACATGATAGTGTTATGACATAAATTTGATACCGTAAGTTTTAAAAGTTCTTCTATTTAATTTTAAAAAAAAGATTGTGTCTAGTCAAATAAAATGAAATGAAATGAAATGGAGGAAGTAAAGTAAAGTATTATTTTGGCATAATATATAAATGTGTCATTTAACTTGGTCTCAACTTATATTTATGTCTTTTAAATTTGAATGTGCACAAGTAGACACTTAAACTTGTATAAAGTTGAACAAGTAGACATAAGTGTCTTACGTAACATGATACATGTACTACGCATGTGTCTACCTTGTTCAGCATTATACAAGTTTTAGTGTCTACTTGTGCAGACTCAAAGTAAAAAGTTGTCGATGTCAGTTGAGGCTAAGTTAAAAAACACTTTTTTATGTATTTTAGTAGTGACTTTGAGAATAGTTATTTTTATATATCTCCCCACTAGCTATCTTACCTTGCATGTTTGTCTATAAAAGGAAATTCTCCTCGAGGGTAAAGTCATTGTGCCTTAAAATCAATTTTCTTTATCTTCATCTTAAATCTTAGCTTCATCAATTCCTAGCTAAGAAAATAAAATGAGTACTCAATTAGTTCTAAGTTGTCTTGTTTTTGTGTGTATTGTTCTTTGTGAAGTTGTTGCGGGTGCAGGGAATGTACTCCGCAACAACTTCTATAAGAGCACTCGTTGTCCCAATGCTGAACAACTTATTAGAGATATTACTTGGAGCAAAGCTAAAAATGATGTTACATTGGGTGCTAGATTGCTTCGACTACACTACCATGATTGTTTCCTTAGGGTACGTATACGAATTAGAATAATATCATAGTAGAATTTAAGTTATATACACTGACAGTGACATTTGTAGGGGTGTGATGCATCCGTATTGCTGGATATAGAGGGAACAGAACAATCAGAGAAGGAGGCTGGACCAAATCTCTCTTTGGGTGGTTTCGATGTAATTGATGATATCAAGCGACAAGTTGAGGCTAAATGTCCTGGCATTGTTTCTTGTGCTGACATTTTAGCTTTATCTGCTCGTGATGCTGTTTCTTTCCCTGTAAGTAATATAATAAGTCAACGTATTTAAAAGTAGATATTTATACGTTGACACTATAAAGAATGTAAAAATGCTCTTCTCGAATTAATTGTTTGCATGCAGTTTAAAACTTCAATGTGGGAAGTGGAGACTGGAAGAAAAGATGGGAATGTTTCCCTGGCAAGTGAAGTGAGCTCAAACTTACCTTTACCAGATTCAAATATTTCAACCCTTCAGCAACTCTTTGCAAAGAAAGGCCTAAATGTCAATGATCTCGTTGCATTATCAGGTAAAACATTATATATGTCTTACAAACCAAACAATATCATGAATTAATCCATACTATACTGTCAGGTCATTTAAAAGATAAAAGTAAATCGTTCATAAAAAATGTGAGTTGTGACTATTAACCTGAAGAATGACATACAAATTAATGTCCGTAGCTTCTTTTAAAACCTGCATAAGTTTCAAAAGTTTTTCTTTCTTAAATTATGTGCTCAGTAGCATTGTCACTAAAACGAAATATATTTATGTACATTGTCAGTGTATATAAGTTAAATCTATGTATATTTTATGCATGTAGGTGCTCACACAATTGGTGTTGCTCATTGTGGAGCATTCTCAAAAAGACTCTTCAATTTCACTGGCAAGGGTGACATGGATCCATCTCTCAATGCTACATATGCTGAATCTTTGAAGAAATCATGCACCAATAAAGCCAATATTGTGGAAATGGACCCTATGAGCTCAACTTCATTTGATAACAATTATTTCAACATTCTTATTAATCAGAATAAAGGATTGTTCCAATCAGATGCAGCACTTCTCAAAGACACAAACTCAGTAAATGTCGTCAAGGAATTGCAAAACGATAAGGCTTTCTTCGTTGAGTTTGCGAAATCCATGAAGAAAATGGGATCCATTGAAGTTCTTACTGGAAATGCTGGACAAATCAGGAAGAATTGTCGCGTCAAAAACTAATTTTAGGGTCTCTCAGGTCATTCCAGGTGACAATTCGAGCCAAGTATAAGGGTCGCAAGTCATTATATGTTGTCTATTAATGTGTACAACATGTGTCTTTTTTTTTTGGTTATGTCCTTAATGATCTTTAGTAATTGTGTGTATGATACCAATTAAGTTAACTTTATGTAAGTTAATAAAATTGTAGTGTTATTGTTGGAACTAGCAAATTGTGGTAATAAATTAGTTATATGTTCAAATCTTTGATAAATTTTTCAATAATGATCCTCTACAAATTAATTTGAAAGTTCAACTTTAAATGTGACTTCACAAGATCAACGGAAAATAGTATGTCAAGTGAAAATTTTAAGATTTTAGTTTTTATGTCATGGTTTATTTATTTTGAATTTGATGTTCTCAAAATTGGCTGAGCAGCTTAGAATTATCTTTCTCAAAATGAGGGGTTATAATTTTTTATTTTGGGAAATGTTGAGACCTTCTCAATCAATTGAACTACGCCTCATTTACAAACAAATGTCTAATGTACATATTTTATAGATAGGTTTTTCCTTTTACGTCGTTTTCATCGTAAAGAATATAGTTTTAGTTAAATTACAACCACTCATGTATAGGACAACGTTTGGATAAGTTAGAGGACTAAAATATTCTTTTCTACTTTTTGCTTGTATTTATAGATGTTATTGTACAAAGATGAATACACAAAGAAAAATTATTTCAATTCTTTTGCTTGGTATAAAATTATAGATTTTTCATTATTTTTTTTGCAAGTCATTTTTAGTTTTAAAGGTTTTCTTTGTCAATATAAGGTAAATTTAATTAATTAAATAAAAATAAATGAGGGTCTCAGGTAGACTGTGAAACATATGTGTGACAAGAAGCAATTACGAGCTTATGACAAGAAATATGAATATCTGAGTATTTATTTATTTTAGAATTTTCTTGGAACATTTTAAACTATCCTAACTAATGCAAAAAGGACAGTCTTAGAATAATCGGTAAAGTTGTTATTATCTTATTAACAGATTCATCATGAAAACAACATCTTATCGAAATAAAAGATAAGAAATATTGCGTATATTAATAGACCCTTGTCATATAGTGAAAGTTTAAGTGCATCAAACTGTTTTTATTTATTTTTAACTAATGCAATATATCCAAACTTTAATTATTTATATAAATATACTAAAAAAACGTTATCTTTAGTGATTTGTGAGTGGATTGTAGTATCTTAAATTAATCCTCATCATATTTAGAAATGCAATTAACGAACTTAGTGGCCAACAACAAAACCTAAAATTGACGTTTAAGCTGATGGCAGAGCACTTTGGAGTAGGGTGGGCATAATTTTTGGTTAATCTCAAATCTCAACTTTTTAAATATTTTGTTTGGATTTTTCAATTATGGATTTCAATTCGAATTTTATTTTTAAAATTTATGGATTTCGGATTAGATGTCAGATTTAATACTTCGAAAATTTGAAATTTTTATACTTGATTATATTCAGCTCTAGTGCTTTACCCATATCATATGTGCACAATACTAATAAGTTCAATTTCCAACGGTTCAACTTATTAGCACTCAACGACCATATCCATTATAGTATTAAATCTAATATGGAAATTTCTACCAAATCAAATATATCATAGGGTTTTTTGTTTTCTCACATCACCCATATTGAGTAAATATATTAAAGCTTAATGCACGATATGAATAGAAGGGTGACCTCAATCTTTGTTAGCTATAAAAAGTTATATATCCTAAGAAGCGAATTATTTGATGAATTGAAGTTGTTAACTGTTATGTCATTGAAAGCTCAAAAGGCAAAACCAAAAAACATCCAAATCGATTAATCAAAAATCGAACTTAAACAATCCAATCTGAATTTACTTGAATTATAATTTCTTCAATCAAAATTTTCATATCCGATCTGAATGACCCAAACGCGCTCCCCTACTTTGGAGAATCTTCTTAGCCTGAGGGTCTAGAGTGATCAAGTGATTCTTTTTTTGGTATTCATTCCATTATCTGAAAGTGGACAGGCCAAATGAATGGTTATAGTTTTTAAGTAATATTGGTACATGAATCTGGAACACTTGTGACTTGACAAGTCTGCCTAACCAAGCATCCACCAAAATGAGTACCTAAAAAGTCACATTTGTGGACTTGGTGATCACTAGAGTCATGTCATACTTGTACCGGTAGGAGGTAACAGGTACACAATGTAGCAGTGAAGGTGCCCGCAAACAGGCTCGAAAATGATTGTTATTGAAAAAAAAGAGATACATTTGTGGTCTCTACATAAAATTTCTTTGGTTTATGCTCAATCGAAGGTCAATTGTTTGCATCAATGTAGTCTCTTGTGTGTTACTACATGACAAGTTTCTAACAGTTCTTCAAACATGCATATCAAAGTTTACTATTGAAGAAAATGGTTTCATCCATACATTCTAATGTAAAATCTTTCATTTTCATTTATCTTCATAACTCGAAAAATCAAGCACCGGTTACACAATCAGAAACCATATGAGTTAATCACAAGTCATGTAGGAGACTAAGAGGAGGGCTTGAACTCAGCCATGGAAACTTAAAACATATTTTGGAGGATAAGTATATGCTAATCTGCTTATGTCATGACCTAAAACTATATTTTACAATATACTAACTTTCTACACTTCTTCAGTCTTATGTCATGACCTCTAGAGCCTCTCTGGTTTGTCCAAGTATGTTAAATACTGTTGCAGCAATGTGAGATGGTGTTAGGCCAGCTTCCGCCAACTGATCAACAGGAGATCCATGGTCAATGTATCGATCAGGAAGAACTATTGGTCTCCACTGCACAAAATAAACAAGTGACAGTTGAGTAATCTTTGAAGAGTTCTGATATAGCTGTTAGAATAACTTAAGGTAACATTTGAGAAAATAACCAAATGCAAACTACATATATGGTATGAAATATCTTCAGGAGAGTTTTACCTTCAACTTGCCGTCAAGAAGCCCATCTAAGGCCATGAACTGAACAACATGCGATCCAAAACCTCCAATTGATCCTTCTTCAACAGTGATTAGCACCTCATGTGATTTTGTGAGGCTCCTTATGAGGTCATGGTCCAGTGGTTTGCAGAAACGTGCATCTGCAACTGTTACTTGTAAGCCGCGGGATTCTAGCACAATAGCAGCATCCAAACAGTTCTGCACTGCTGAGCCATATCCCAATAGAGCCACTCTCTCCCCCTCAATCAATATCCTACCTTTACCAACCTGAATATATTTTTACAGGAAAAGTCAAATGTCATCAATCAATCGTCTGATAGATATATCAGACAGCATTAAAGGTATGGTGGAAATTAAAAAGTACCTCAAGAGGAATTCCTTTGTTTCCAGCCGGAAGCTCTACACCAATCCCATTTCCTCTTGGGTATCTAAAACAACTTGGTCTGTCATCAATGGCGGCAGCAGTTGCTACCATGTGAAATAGCTCCGCTTCATCAGAAGGAGCCATTACAACCATGTTAGGAAGACATGCCATGTAAGTAACATCAAATGCACCACAATGTGTTGGACCATCTGCTCCAACAAGACCTGCTCTGTCCATGGCAAACCTCACAGGCAGCTTTTGCAAATCAACGTCATGCACTACCTGAATATAGAACCACCATGAACTCGGTTAGAGGGTTTTCTCGGCTGTAATATCAGCAGATTATAACATTCACTGAAACTGCACTATATTTAATAAAATGAGAATAATTGGAGGCATTTTTGCTTGCCTGGTCATAAGCCCTCTGCATGAAAGACGAATAAATTGCACAGAAAGGTTTAATGCCTTCACAAGCCAATCCAGCAGCAAAGGTTACTGCATGTTGTTCTGCTATTCCAACATCAAAACACCGTGTCGGGAAGCGACGGTGGAAAAGGTTCATTCCAGTCCCACCCCCCATGGCAGCATGGATTGCAACAATGTCTTTATCTGCTTCTGCTTCTGCAATTAAAGCCTCGGCAAAATATGTTGTATAGGATTGTGTCTTGGCACTGGCTTTGAATTGCTTTCCTGTTGCTGGATCAAACTTGGCAACTCCTGCAAGCCATAAACAGATTTAAATTTTGTGCTTTCTATATTAAACAAGAATGACCTTTGTGAAACACATAAGGAAAACAGAACAAACAGCAAGACGTTTCTCATGCACAACATCAGAATTACAATGTCCAATGACTTCTCAAGAACATTCAGAATGTCAGATAGATTATAGAACCAAATCGAAATTATCATTTCGATATTAAGTATCCATTGAAATGTGCAAATGAGATACACACTTGAAGCACATGTATTGGTTTAAAGATTTCAAGCAGTCTAGTGGTGGTAACTGTATAAGTGATTGCTTACCATGATACTTATCTGCAGCTCTCTCAGCATATGGATAACCTCTGCCTTTCTCAGTGACAACATGGATCAGTACTGGACCTGTTGTTTTAGTACTTCTAACCTCTTTGAGAATAGTAATAAGATCATCAATGTTGTGACCATCAACAGGACCAATATAATAAAGTCCAAGTTCTTCAAACAATGTTGATCCAGAACCACTAATCATGCCACGAGCATATTCATCAACTTTTGCAGCAAGCTCATGCATAGGACCACCAATCTGCTTAGTAACTCCCTGCAACAATTTGAAACACATAAAATCCAATTCAGTTTCTTCACTCGTAAAACCCTTATTCAAATCGTTCTATAAGTATGCAAACCTTTGCGACTTCTCTTAGTTCTCTGAGAGGCCTATTAGACTGTAACCTGCTCAAAGCACTACTTAGAGCTCCAACAGGAGCAACTGGCCCATCCAGAGTAGCAGTAGGTAAAGAAACTTGTCTATTGTCGTTTAAGATAACAATCATGTCAGAGTCCAGGTAACCAGCATTATTCATGGCTTCATAAGCTTGACCTGCTGTCATGGCACCATCACCTATTACGGCAATAACATTGTTGTTTCTTCCTTTCAGATCTCTTCCAACAGCCATCCCTGATCATTCAAAGAAACCACTTTAATGTCTGAATAACTAAATATCAGACTTTATACTTGATTTATAATTAATGTACATTTATGATGGATTTATATCACCAGAAGAGCAAGACATATGCCAAGTGACATTAACTTGTATGGATGTAGGGACACCAATTCAAACAAAGCCCCCGCATTCATATTGCCAAATGAAACACCAAGATGGATTGAATTATCACTAATGTTCAAATCCGATCCATGTTTAAGGGGAAATCGATTCAAGTATCACGAGTCATGTTTTGTATTGAACTCAGCACACAGAAGGGTGGAAAAGATATATACCTAGGCCTGCTGAGATGGTGGTGGAACTGTGGCCGGTGCCAAAGCAATCATACTCACTCTCCGATCGCTTAGTAAATCCTGCAAGACCATCTGTCTGTCTTAATGTTGACATCTTGTCCCTTCTACCGGTCAAGATTTTGTGAGGATAAGACTGCAACATTCAAAACACACCATCAAAATGAGAATACTACTAACCCCACAAGTGAAACTTCTGTTATAAGTTTACCATATCAATCAGAAAACAAGATTATCACCTGATGACCAACATCCCAGAGAATCCTATCTTGGGGTGCATTGAAGACATAATGAAGAGCAACTGTCAGCTCAACAACACCAAGACTTGAGCCAAGGTGACCCCCAGTCTTTGATACATTGAAAATTGTATCTGACCTTAGTTCATCTGCAAGTTGTTTGAGTTCCTACATCAAAATCAATTTTGAAACTTTAAGCACATAATTTGTTGACTCATTTATCATGGAGACAATTAAGTGACATAAAAATTCTACCTTCAGAGACAGATTTTTCATATGAATGGGATAGTTGACAGTGTCCAAAATAGGCGTTGGCGGTCTCTGTGTGTAGTATTCTCCAGATTCTGATAAGGAAGCCTGAACCACACGTGACCTTTTCTTGACCTTCATAATAAATCAGTACAAAAACAAACCATCAAACTCAGTATAATTTAATCTCAAACTGACAGTTAAATGCACTTAAAAGTCAATAAATATATCCTTTTTTACATCTAGATACTGACAGCTAATAAAAAAACATATCTTTTCAATTCCAATGAAGCAATTTACATCCAAATAGACAAGGGCGGATCTAGAGCACAAGTTGTGAGTTCACGAGAACCCAATAACTTTTGTACATACATAGCAAAAAACAATCCAATTACTATTGTACACTAATTTAAGTCCGCTATAGAACTCCTAAACTTCAAATCTTGAATACGCCTCAACAAATAAACTTAAATTGACTGAATCAATGACCACCATTAACAAGAAAACCAGGAAACACTAGTACAACCAATCAGCATAGAAAGAACTACACATGGGAAAAATGGTTCAACTTGAACATGAGCTTTTTACTAAAATCAAAAAAGAGTTCAAACCTCATGAGTAAGCTTGTGTTGGAACAAAAACTGCAGATCTGTTCCATGAATCCATTCAGAAAATAAAGGGGTTGCCTTTGAAGAATCTGAAACCACAGCTGTCCTGTTCAAAATCCCAGGAAATGCATAAGCACACAAAGCCATGATTAATCAATTCAAGTGTTTTTTTCTTTGTTTCAATGAAAACCCACAAATTTATAAGGGGTTTCTTGATTCTTGAAAAGGGGTTTGAGTTCAAATTTCTTCAAGAAAATTCTAGTGGTGTGTTGGTGCTACTGTCACTAAAATGTTGTTTATGAAGATGTGATTGGAGGGATGAGAAAAGGGTTGATAATGGAAGTAAAAAAATTGAATCTTGATAAAAGGATCAAATGGTGTTAATCCAATGTGGAGGAATGTATAGAGAGCAAAGTGATGTGAAGGTACACTTGTATGAATATGTACATATATTTATAGCATTGTATTTAGCTAGGAATATGAAACTCAAATCTTGAAAAAGGTGCACTACTTTCTATTGGGCCACGTCAGCAGAAATCACATTTAGATAGAAAGATATGATAATGGATTTTTTTTTATTGGGAAGGAAAGAAATGGAGAGTTGTGTCACCTTCTTTTGTTTTTTGTTTTTCAAACAATCTTCCCACCTTCCAAATTTAGCTCTCGTTTGGTTAGAGATTTTAAAATTAAAAATTGGTATTTAAATATACATATTTAGGAAAAATATTAAAATTATGCGAGTTAAAGTATCAAAAATTGGTTTGACCCTAGTCTTTGGAAACTCAGAAATATTTGAATATCAAATTTTATGATCAAACAAATATTTAAAAATAATTTATTAAAATTTATGACCAGAGATTCTCATTTGGTTATGGATTTTAAAATTTAAAGTTGATATTTTAACATGCATATTTAGGAAAAAAAACTAAAGTTGTGTAAGTGAAAGTACCAAAAATTGGTTTGACCCTAGTCTTTGGAATCTCAGAAAATATTTGAATATCAAATTATATGATCAAATAAATATTTAAAGATAATTTTTTTAAAATTATGACCAAAGATTCTCATTTGGTCATAGATTTTAAAATTTAAAGTTGGTATTTGAACTGCGTATATAGAAAAAATAATATTAAAGTTATGTAAATTAAAGTACCTAAAATTGGTTTGACCTTATCTTTGGAAACTCAAAAAATATTTGAATATCAAATTTTATGGTCAAATAAATATTTGAATATAAAGTTTTTAAATCTTCTTTTAAATTTATAATCAAAGATTCTTTTTTGGTCATAAATTTTGAAATTTAAAGTTGATATTTGAAACATGCATTTAATTTAGAAAAAAAGTTGAAGTTATGTAAGTAAAAGTCCCAAAAAACGGTTTGACCCATTTTTGGAAATTCAAAAAATATTTGAACATCAAACTTTATGGTCAAATAAATAATTGAAGATAAATTTTTTAAATTTTCTTTTAAATTTATGACCAAAGATTCTCGTTTGGTCATAAATTTTTAAATTTAAAGTTGATATTTGAACAAGCATCTGATTTAGAAAAAAAAAATGAAGTTATGTGAGTAAAAGTACCAAAATAGATTTGACCTAATTTTGGAAACTCGAAAATATTTAAACATCAAATTTTATAGTCAAACAAATATTTGAAGATACAATTTTTAAATCTTCTTTTAAATTTATGACCGAAGATTCTCATTTAGTCATAAATTTGAAATTTAAAGTTAATATTTGAACATGCATCTGATTTTTTTAAAGAAATTTAAAGTCATGTGAGTAAAAGTCTCAAAAATTGATTTGACCTAATTTTTGGAAGCTCAGAAATATTTGAATATCAACGTTTATTATCAAATAAATATTTAAAGATAATTTTTTTCAATCTTCTTTTGATATTCAAAGATTAATCTGAATTTATGTGGTAAGATAGCTTAAAGCTCATTATAAAAAAAAAAATAGCACTCACCATTAAAGTTTTGAAATTATGAACACTTAAATTGGAAATTCTACTTAAGGGTGAAAGAGATTTTATTTATATAACAATAACCCCTCAATGGCAAGTGGGTGTCACTTCCAATTGACTCCTACTCTTATCTTATCTTTCATAGGAGTATCACATTATCCTCCTTTGTGTTTCCAAATTTTATTCTAAAAGTATACTCCTTCTTAAGCTATAAAATAATATTTCAATATTTAAGAATACACGCATCAAATTTTAATATTTGAAAACATAATTATGGGATATTTTTTATGAAATAATATCTTGAACTCACAAATCTTTAGCTCTTTTTTTTACTTCAAATTTAAATATTTTTAAAAAAAATTAACCAAATATTCTAAATGTCTTCTTCATTGTCATAATATGAGGATTAAATAAGATAGAATTATATAGATAAACTTTTATTAGTAGATTATTGGACGAAAATGGGATAAACAAGCTATAAAATAAATAATATGTGTTTGTTACATAAATCTATTCATGAACTACTTGCATTCATGTATGTATATTTTCAAGGTGATATGAACTTTTTGGATAATAATATATCTACTGATTTGAACATTTAACATGGTGACTTTTGGGGTGATATCTCAACCTATAAGTAGAGATATCATTCAGCATCATAGGATACACTTAAATAGAAGAAAAAATTTCTTCTCTATCTACTTATCTTATCTTCTTCTCTTTATACTTATATTGTTCAAAACTTAATTTTATACCTTGTTTGATCTTACACTAAATAAGTTGAGATAGATATTTATTTTTAATTTTAATCTTCATTACTTAAAGGACTTTGAGAAAAGTGTCTTAGAGAAGAGCATCTTATCATTTTGATATTTTATCATGAGATTGTTATTCAACCGTACAAGTGATTAACTAATCGCAGCATAATTAATATATCATAAAATAAAATAAAATCAATCAAATACAAAATAAAATAATTTCTCATTTTATTTTGAAATAGTTATTTTTATTCCTCAAATCAAACGACCCTTTAAAGTAGGGGCGTACATAAAATATTAACAAATCGCACCAAACTAAAAACTCGAGTCAATTCGAAAGAAAAAAAAACGAATAGTAGTCATGATTTGGTATTGACAAAAAAAACTATCATAATTGGTTTTCAACTGGATAAAAATAATCCAAATTGAACCATCCCAATCTGACATCACATGTATACAATTTTTAAGAATATTTTATGCATAAAGATTTATTGTAATGTGATAAATATTTTTAGAGCTTTTTCATTTTTTTTCAATATTTTTAACATATAATTTCAAGCTTGGACTAAAATTTTTTATTACTCATAAATATTAATAACTCAAATAAAATTCAACCAATTTATACAAATGTTCACAAAAGAAATTCATTTCAACACGAGGAATGACAATAATATTAGATATATATCCATTCTTAAGTTTTGCATTACTTTATACAATGAAAATATATAACTATATTTTATTTTATTCTTTAATATTTAGTAACTAGTTTAATGTTGGGTCATGTATTGGGAAAAAATCTACTTAAGACATGTGGCATGATGGGAGATTAAAATGCAACATAAGGTTTTTTTTAAAATACAAAATTTCATAAAATAAATTTTGGAAAAGCTTTCTCCAGTAGGGTATCAATTAGGGACCTCACCCATAATGATGTGGAGGAAAGAACAATAGAGACAAGGATGTCAGAATTGAAGGGTCAAGTGCGCAAACGAACTCATACGGATTTGAGTAGTGCAGATATTAGTTGGTGCCACCAACGACTTAATTTGACGCATGGAATTGACCTTAGTACTTTAGGAAATTAGTGAAACCTTCTCATTTGTTGAGGCCCATTGTTGTAACCTACAAATTGTTGATATGTTTCATTTATAAAGACATTATGATTCTAAGTAACAATACTATTTTCTTGAGCATCAAGCATTTTTTTGCTTTGTCTTGGTTCCTGTTTGCGTCTTCATATGAAGTTACTTTCGGAGTCGGGACCAAAGCTTCCAGACTCACATGCAAGTACTCTGAAATCATTCGAATTTGACTATTTTACTCTTAAATTGTTTTATTTAATTATATTCACTTTGTCTTAAGTAATAGTTAGTAATCAAGTTGTTAATAAACGAGAAAATATTTGAGGCCTTGATATATATATATATATCATTGTTCATCACGTAACAATCTCCATATTATTGTTCATCATGTAAATAATTCATGCGTTAATAAATATGTTATTCTACTTTTCACTTTATATTACCCTAAGATTTTATGTATCTATTGACAAATGACAAATGGAAAAAGTTTTCCCAATAAAGAAAAAATTCATTATTTCACAGTAAAGAAATATCCATATTATTAGCTATTCACTTTTTTATTAAGCTTTATTTATAGAAAATATGAAAAATTCAGCAGTTTGTTGAAAAAAATGGGTCATGTATTGGGAAAAAATCTACTTGAGACATGTTACATGATGGGAGACTAAATATGCAACGTAAGATTTTTTGGAAATACAGAATTCCAAAAAATCAACTCAGGAGAAATTTTCTCCGATAGAATAATGATTAGGGACCTCGCCCATGATGACGTGGAGGAAAGAATAAGAAAGATAAGAATGTCAGAAGGGTCAAGTGCGCGAACAAATTTATACGAATTTGAGCATAAAAATATTAGTTAACGCCACTAACGATTTTGACATATGACACGCATCATTGACTGATGCCCCATTGTTTTAGCCTATAAATAGTTAATCTTTTTCATTTATGAGGATATTCTGATTCCGAGTAAATATAACAACAATACAATTTTCTTGAGCATCAAGCATACTTTTGCTTTGTCTTAGTTCATGTTTGCATCTTCATGTGAAGTTACTTTCGGAGCTAGGGCCAAAGCTATCAGACTCACTTGCAAGCACCCCGAATTCATCTGGACTTGACTATTTTATTCTTAAATTGTTTTATTTTGTTATATTCACTTTGTCTTAATTAATAATTCGTAATCAAGCCACTAAGCCACTAGTAAATGAATCTAAAAAGAATTTAATTAAGACACACGTATTCTTGACCTCTTATAAATTTAATTATATCAATTTCAACGTGAATAGGTCATATGCATGTTACATTGTTAAAGAAGCTTTTTTTTTAATAGTTTCTTAAAAACGTATAGAAGAGAAACACGATAACTAAAATGGACCATGAAAGTATCTGACAACGAGAGAATATTTGAGGGGAATTGATTTTTCGGATTTATGGTTTTGAAAAATTCTGCCCCAATTTAAACGTAAACTTTATTTCGTTTTTCAAAAGGGTACATTTCCAAACTTGTAATTTTACTTAAACTTAGTATCTACAAATATTTATGGCAGAAAAATAAGACACGAATTAATTTTCTTGAGCACCATATGCATAGAGAAAGAAAACAAATACAATAGGTGCATATAAACTATATTACAAAGTAATATATTACGTAATATATTTTTGTTTCCGTCCGTTTTAGAAATAGTAATCTCTCTTTTTTTTTCAATCTGAGTCTTCTACTTTTCTAGTCTGTTTTTAAAAAAAAATCTTTTTTTTTTTGCATTATTTAAGCATTTTTATTTGTAATATCCCTATTGATATCTTTTTATTTTTAATAAAAGACCGCTAGACACTGTCTAGTGGTAAATTTGCTTTAAATAAATTGTCTCTTCGCTTTTTGATAATTTTTTAATTATAATTTTTCACATGACATGCTTAAAACTATAAGATTAAAGGATATTTTGACGTATTCTATATATCTTTAATTTAAAACCACAAGATTTAAAAGTTTTTTTTATTTTTTATATTTCATGTCGTATCAAAACAGGACACAAAAATTAAAATTAAGTGAGTAATTTTTTTTTTCTAAGAAAAATGGTCAAAAAATATCCTTAAATTAAATGCCCTATTTCAAACTATGTCAAATTCAAAAGGGAGGAGTAATGATTACCCAATAGTGCTGCTTGCAAAATCTGAGTCCTATAATAAAAAAAGTTTAAATGTCAAAAGCTACTTAAAATAAATCAATTCAAATCTCCTTAAATCACGTGTGATATAAAAAATATTTTTAGGACCACCCGTTGATTAAAGTTCTTTAAAAGTGTATTGAACTTTGCTCCTTTTTATTTTGAATCCATCGATCGGAGATCCATTGAATTTAAATTTACATCATGCTCATCTTGATACAATTGGTCATGTATTGAAAAAAATGTCTATTTGCTCTTTTGACAATTTTTTAATTATAATTTTCACATGACATGCTTATGACCATAAGAATAAAGGACATTTTGATGTATTTTATATATTTTTAATTTAAAACGACAAGATTAAAAAATATTCTTTATTTTATAAATTCCATGTCATGTCAAAACAAGACAAAAAAAATTAAAATGAAGTGAGTAATTTTTTATTTTTTTTCAAAGTAAAAAATACCCTTAAACCGAACGCTCTATTTCAAAACTACGTCAAATCGAAAGGAAGGAGTATTAATTACTGAATAGTGCTGCTTGCAAAATCTGAGGCCTATAATAGAAAAAAATTTAAATGTCAAAAGCTACTTAAAATAAATCAATTCAAACCCCCTTAAGCCATGTGTGACATAAAAAGTATTTTCAAAACCACACGTTGGTTAAAGTTCTTTAAAAGTGTATTAAACTTTGCTCCTTTTATTTCGAGTCAAGCGTTGGAGATCTGTTGAATTTAAATTTGCGTCATTCTCATCTTCATACAATGTCAAACCCCCCTTTAAGCCATGTGTGATATAAAAAATATTTTTAAAATCACACATTGATTAAAGTTCATGATTAATTAAAAATGTATGTAACGTTGCTCCTTTTTATTTCCAAATCTGGTGATTGAGGATCGATTGAATTTAAATTTGCTGTCATTCTCTTCTTGATACAATGCTTCTCGGTAAAGGCATTTGATCTTCAATTTATGACATATATAGGGGTGACACTTTTTGTGAAAATTACCTAAATGATACAACACCTATCAAAAGAAGTAGAATGTGAGTTTAATTGACAAAGATTTGATTTAGGTGTAAGGCCTTGGGAAGGTTATATATGTTTCATGTAAGAAAAGGTTGTTGCAGTAAACTCACCAAAACCTAATTTGATTAGGTTTTTAGTTTACATCCAAAAACTAAGTCTTGTTATTTTTCAATCGGCATTTTAATATTTGAGTAATTCGGAGGAAGAAGTCTTAACTCAACTATCAAAGTCGATTTTATTCTCAATATTCGAACGCAACATATTTGAAAGTATCCATTCTGAATTGTTGTACACAAAATAAGAGAGCACAACCAAAAACACCAGTATGATAGATAGGGGAGTTCATTTAGCCTATAACATTTCTCTTTTAATCCTATGAAGATAATTGAAACATAACAATTGTCTCCGCTAGAGAATCAACGATCTCATTGGTCCCTCTTGGGTCTAGGCCACCACTCTAAGTATGAATCGACCGACTCTAATATCAATGTTATAAATCAAACTGGAGAGCTCAACTCAAATTAAAGACTAGCCTAATAGGTAGGAGATTTCATTTAGCCTATAAACTCATTAACATTTTCTTATCTGATAAATGGATAATTGACACATAATAATCGCCTCCGCTTGAGAATCAAAGACCTCGTTCGTTATGACTAACACCCCTCTTTGAGTGTAGGCCACCACACTGAGTCGTGGACCCAAGCATGAATAAACGATTCTAATACCAATGTTATAGACCTAATAGAAGAGCTCAAACCAAATGAGTAGTTAGGTGAAAGAGCTTATTTATCTTATAAATCCATTAACATTTTTCCTTTAATTTGATGAAGGATAATTGACAAATAATAACAGTCGCCTCCGCTTGGGAACCAATGACCTCGTTGGTCACGAACTGTCCCAATTTGTCATGGTTGGCACCCCTCTTGGGTTCAGGCCACCACTCCAAATTGTTGCCCCATGCATTAATCGACCAACTTTGATACCAATGTTAGAGACCACACATGAGGTCCCAACTCAAAACACTAGTTTGATAGGTGGAATCATTTAACTTATAAACTTATTAATTAGCAATTTTTATTTATCTGATAAGGAACAATTGACACATAACAATTGCTCATACATAAAAATCAATGACCGTATTGGTCATGACTGGGCCCAGGTAGTCACAATTGGCATCTCTCTTGGGTTAAGCTTACCGCTCTGAGTTGTAGCACATGTATAAATCGATCGACTTTGATATTGATGTTATAAACCAAACAGAAGAGGCGCATTTCTCTGTTTATTTGATAAGAGATAATTAACACATGTAAATCGCCCCCATTTGAGAACCAACGACCTTATTGGTCATAGATGAGCATAGTTGGTCATAGTTAAAGGGGACGCAATAAAGTAAAACGTCTAGGATACTATATATTGTTAGCATTTGGTTAAAGTCTTGAAGCAAGTTGTTGTTGAACTTTACTATGTCATGACTAGTGAATCTAAGATTTAATTCTAATTTTTATATAAAATTAGATTCATAATGAAGTATTTATAAATCTTTAGTACTAATGTTCTTAAAATATATATCAAAAATTATCGAATTCAGATGAACTTTTATGTCATATGATCCACCTCTGTCTATACATTAATTACATGAAACCTAAATGGACTTTGCTAAATTATCTACAGTATAGCATGGGCATAAAGTAACACTAGTAATAAAGAATGGCATGTTCTCTTTTGAAATTAAAAAATGATAAGATAAAGGTAATTAATGATCAACTTCATTAAATATGGAAATGATCTACACCCTCCGTCTCATTTTATGTCACTTTTTTATTTTGCACTTGCATTAAGAAATGATGTAATTTTACCTTTTTACCTTTATTTAATTTTTTTGAAACTCAAGTTTTCAATCAATGAATATGAATTAATTTATTTTGATTAATTAATTTAACCAATGAACATGAATCATTTACTTAACTTTTCTAAGTTGGTCAAATGTATGTTTTCAATGCTAATAACTCACTAGGGAAAAAAAAGGAACAATATGCTAATTTATGCATTGATTTTATGAAATGACAAATATTATGGACCAACTATTTATAGAAAGAGATGACATATAAAATGGGACGGAGGGAGTAATTACTTTAATTAATGTCTATGATGATTACACATTTATAGGGATGAGAAATCAATCAAGTAATTGATGTTTGGCCAAATTAGGATATATAATTAAGATTAACGCTAAATGGTCAGAAAAAATTTGATCAGAATTTGACCAGAAATGTAAAAAGTCTATAATATTCTTATTTCAATTTTTGCATTTATTCCCTTAATACTTTTCCTTCAAGCCGCGTAATTTTTTTGGTATTTGTTCATTGATTTAATTTTAGGATTTTGTGGTTTAGTATAAAATTCATATTGCATGATTCTGTTTTGGTAAATAATTTGGTGAAACGATAGTCTTTTTAAATTCGCGTATAAATTTTATTAATTTTTATGATAGATTATTAGGTGTAATTAATAGTGTACTTGTGTAGATGATTTGGTGTTAATTGTATTCTGTATTATATTCTGCATCTGAATAAATATATTTAGAAGAACAGAAGTTTTACAAGATATATTACGAAAATCATTAAGAAAAAGAAACATGATGTATTTATTTGACAGTGAGACTGGCTAGGTTGCGGTGGAAACACTCAAGTTTCCAAGCCTTGATTTATAGCAGCAGATAATTCTCATTAAAGACTAATATTAGATGGTCATTTTTCATGTATGTGCGAAACAAAATTAATTTTTTTCTATTTCCCAAACTTCTTGAACTACTAAAATATAAACTCTTTGGCTGCCAAGGGAATGAAAAGTGTTTTTGTGTATTTTTTCTGTGTGTGTATAGTTCATTCGATTTATTTTTAAAATTAAATATTGTTCAGTTAATTAAAAAAAAAATCTACACTCTAGTTAAAAAATATTTTTGTAATTTCGTTTTTATACATTAATATTTGTTTTGTTACTATACCATACAAATTATAGTCTACATATACATAACCTACACTCCCTCCTCTACCCCTCCTGCAAACTCAATTATGTTCATAATGTATAGTCACGACCCAGACCGTCGTGAGTTGCACCCACACTAACCCTCCGGTGAGAGAACCGTTACTACAACCCAACTAACCAAATTAACGAAAACTAAAGAATGTAAAGATACGGAAGCAGGTTTAAATGTCTAAAGGAATAATAGGGAGTTCCCATAAACTCCGAAAGTCTGACAAAACAATTGTGGAAATAATGCCTAGAACCTGAAAGTCAATGTACCAAACCTCTAAAGTTCAACAAGTCTAAGAAAATGGGTGCAACCCAACTAAACAAGAGAATATCTAAAGTGATAATCTAAGTCCGAATAAGATGGACTGAGCAAAAGGAGAACTCGTGGCAGCCTGGAAGAACTGGCTCACCCTTGAATTCGATTGATCACTGATCTCCTATATAAGGTATGTCAGTAGCCGCCTGAAGATGCCATGTACTCAACAAAGAAAGAGCAGGTACAGTATCAGTACACAATCACCATGTACTGGTAGGATCACGCGGCTATTCCAATAAGTGAAACATATATAAGCCATTACAACATCATAAACATGCATACACCGAACATATACAATATCAATTATCATTTACGAGCAATGTACAATTTCACAATCTCAATAATACGCATATATACAACAAGTCATTCGTCCTCTCATGGAACTCATACCCAAACTGTTAGTGTGCCGGATCGTGACACCCGATCCAAGTTAGTGTGTCGGATCGTGACAACCATTCCAATATGTATGTCGGTACGTGACATCCGATCCCAGTTAGTGCGTCGGAACGTGACACCCGATCCATTCAACATACCACAATCACAATCACAATCACAATGTACATTCTCATAATCATACAATCAAGAGGTGATTCATGGCATATAGTTATTCGTTCATACTCATTTACATTAGGTGTGATCAATAATGCAACATTCGCATACTTACATGCAATACAATGAAGCAATTACTAACATACATCACACAAACATGAAATCACAACCATCACCTACCTCGAACAAAGCTTGAACCCCTAAGAAACTTGATTCTTCCCTTTTCGGATTCTTTCTACTTGTTCTTGATCTAAAAACAATCAATATAACGCGAGGATTAATAAACAAGACCTAATTATCCGGATTATAATCAATAATTTCAACCCTAGGCCAAACCCTTGATCACAATACCCAAACTAGGGCTTTTTCCACCATAAATCCTAGATTAAAACCCTTCCCCATGGACAATTACCCAAGAAACTAAGTTCTACGAATCAAAAAATGGATTCGGGGAGTAAAAACCTTACCTTTGGTGCTAGAAGAGGTGGAACACCTTCAAGAAATATCCTTGGGTCGTTCCTTAACTCTCAAGATCGAAACTTGCAGAGTAATAATGTTTTTGGGGTTTTTTCCGACTTAAGTCACGTCTGTCCCGATGTGGCGGACCTCATCCCGCTACAGCGACCCCGCCCTGGCGGGATAACTTTATCACGATCCAGACCATCGTGATTGACACCCACACTAATCCTTCGGTGGGAGAACCAAAAGTACAGCCCAACTAATCAACTTAACCAAAGTACTACGCATTTAAAGTTATGGAAGAACCTTTAAATAACTATATAATTAATACGGAGTCCCCATAAACTCCGGAAGTTCAACTAACATCTAACAACTAATGCGGAAAGAACCCCTAGAACCTGAAAGTCATTGTACCCAAACTTTGATTAACTAACAAGTCTAAGGAAAGGGCGCGCAGCCCCGAAAACTAAACAAAACACCCTAAACAAATAGTCTGAGTCCAAAAATGGTGGACTTAAACAAGAGAGATCCATGACAGTCTGAAAGAACTGGCTCACCCTTGAATCTGGTCACGCTCAATAGTCACCTAGCTGAGGTCTGTTAGTAGCTGCCTGAAGATGCCCTGTACTCAACAAGGAAAGAGCAAGTGCAGTATCAGTACACAACAATAGTGTAATGGTAGGATTACGCGGCTATTTCAGTATGTGAAACATATATAAGCAGTCACAACATAGTAAACACGCATATACCGAACATATACAATATCAGTTATAATTTCAGGAGCAATGTACAATTCCACATTCTCTATACAAGTATATACGACAAGTCAATGGTCCTCTCATGGAACCCAATTCAATGGTCCTCTCATGGAACCCAATTCAATGGTCCTCTCATGGAACCAATACCCAAACTGTTAGTATGCCGAATCGTGACATCCGATCCAAATTAGTGTGTCGGATCGTGACACCCGTTCCAATATATATATCGGTACGTGACATCCGATCCCAGTTAGTGTGTAAGAATGTGACACCCGATCCAATATGTATGTCGGTACGTGACATCCGATCCCAGTTAGTGCGTCGGAACGTGACACCCGATCCATTCAACATACCACAATCACAATCACAATGTACATTCTCATAATCATACAATCAAGAGGTGATTCATGGCTTACAATCATTCATTCATACTCATTTACATTAGGTGTGATCAATAGTGCAACATTCACATACATGCATGTATTACAATGAAGCAAATACTAACATACATCACACAAACATGAAATCAAACCATCACCTACCTAAAAACAAAGCTTGAATCTCCTAAGAAACTTGATTTTTCCCTTTCCAGATTCTTTTCGCTTGTTCTTGGTCTACAAATAATCAATATAACGCGAGGATCAATAAACAAAACCTAATTACCCGGATTATAATTAATAATATCAAACCTAGGCCAAACCTTTGATCCCCATACCCAGTTTAGGGCTTGTTCCACCATAAATCCCAGATCAAAACCCTCCCCTATCGATAATTACCCAAGAAACTAAGTTCTACGGATTGAAAAATAGATTCAGGGAGTAAAAACCTTAACTTTTGTGCTAGAAGAGGTGGAAAACCTTCAAGAAATATCCCTGGGTCATTCCTTAGCTCTCAAGATCAAATGTTATAGAATAATAACGATTTTGGGGTTTATTTCTGACTTAAGTCGCGTCTATCCTGTTGTGGCGGACCTCATCCCGCTACAGTGGCCCGCCTTCGCGGGAATAATCCCGCATTGGCGGCTTGCATGGAGACAAAGATTTAATTAAAGAGTTTCGAAGCGATCGAGCTCGAGAACACGGAGGGAACGAGGTTTAAAGTGAACAGGCAGAGGATCAAGGTCTACATGGGTAAATCGGAGAGTGTGCAAGAAGTGATTGAGGCCTATTATCTTGATGAAGTCTGAGTAATCAAGGTGTTTGCATCGTACCGCGACGCTAAATCAAGCGTTGCTTGGGAGGCAACCCAAGATGTACAATCTAGACAACTATAGATTTTTCTTTTCGATACAAGAGTTTTCTTCTGTTATTTTTATTTTTGTAGCTCTTTTTATAGGTGTTTTATTTTTGTATTAGTATTGGCTAGATATAGAATAGGGTCCGTGTCTAAAAAGTGTCCATAAAATGTAAAAAGAAAGTCCTAATGGTTGCTACGTGTGTAGAGACGAATGACAAAAATCTGCAGAAAATAGTTGTGCAGTGGTCTACGGACCCCATCGACGATCCGTTGATCCATCAACGGACCGTGGATGGCGTCCGTAGATCCCATGTAAGTTTCTAAATTTTCTAAGTGTTAAAGTGACCTACGGTCCATAGGTCGACCCACGGACCGTCGACGAGGTCTCGTGGGTCCAAAATTAGGTTTTCCTGACCCGACCCGGACCCCTTATAAATATAAGCGGAGAGCTTCCTACTTGATGAGGAATTGAGACAGCAGCGGACCCGTGAGGTAGATATTGGACCATCTGGAAGAGTGAGCACTACTGAGGGTGCTACTTTGTGGATGAGGGCGCTACTAATGGCGTCCCGAGTATTGATCCAGCAGGCTCCGAGAAGCCAGACCCACCCGCTTCTTGAGTGGTCTTCGGCACATTTGCGCCACAGGTTTTCTTCACTTTCACCCTATGCCTTATTTTTTTGCTTCCTGTGCATTAAAGGCAATTGCACCTTATTTTGTTGGGGGTGGGGTAAATGGATTAGAGTGTTAGGGTGAAGTCTGAGTAACCCAACTCATAATCCTCCTTTGGGGTTTTCTTGCCTGTGTTCTTTTCCTTCAAATGATTGTTTACTTTTATGTTGAACTGGCATGTGTTTAGGAATGTATGTGTAGAAGTAAGTAGAAGAATAAAGGCATGATGGCATAAAAAACATGAAATTGATACCCGTCCAAAATTTATGAAATGTGCTAGAATCTATAGGCTTGATGAGTTGAATGTGTTGGCTCTTAATATGACATGATAAAGAATCGATTTGACCTCATGACTTAAGCTAAAAAACTTGAACTGGGTAATCTGATAATCCGATAATGAAATAATGTGCCAAGTGTGAGTGAGAAAAGTTTGAATGTTCAGACAGTAATGTGCCAATCTAGAACTTGCCCCGATGGTCCTGCTAAGATAATCTAGGCTAGAAGTTGGGAAATGATCATAGGCCCTTGTTCTAATAAAGTCCACTTAAGCCTAAAATGATCCAACCAAATGAAATAAATGTTCCCCTTGATCCAAATGTTTGAGCCTAAAATTGACCACTTCTTTCAATACACCTAACTCACATTCCCTAAAAATAATTGTTTTGGCCCTGGTCCCTCCTTGGATATGTGCACCTTGACTTAGGCCAAAAGTCTAAGTTAAGGGTGGCTAATTCAAAAAGTTACCTTGATCTTGGCCCCGGTCCGACATCGGATATTGTGCACCTCAACTCATGCAAAATATATAAGTTGAGGGTGGCTATGAAAGAGGAAACCAAAAGAAAAAGGGTATGAAAAGAGTTTTGTATTGAAGAGAGAAAAAGAAAAGAAAGAAAAAAAGAGATGTGATTGTATTCAAAAGATGAATGACAAAAGTGCTGAAAGAAACAAAGAAAAATGAAGTAAAGGAAAAATAAGAAAAGTGAAAAATATGAGCTATAAAGTGAAAAGTCATATCTCTGTTGAGGAGAGTCAAGGGAAAGGAAAGAAAATGAAAGGATATCAAGAATAGGTTGAGAAAAGAGGTAAAAAGTCAATGTAATGTCAAGGAGGGCAGAAAGTCACTAAAAAGTACCCAAATATATCCTACCTGACCCTGAGCCTACGTTACAAGCTAAGAAAGTCCTATAGTGATCCTAGTGACTAGTTTAGAGAGTCTATGCCGTGAAAATAAGGGCAAGCCTATGGTATTGAGCACTAACTGTACTTGAAGTCACTTCTGAGCGTGAGTGTTGAATGAATCCTTAAACTCAAAATTCATATTTATTGTGTGAAAAAGGAATTTCGCTTGAAGTGAGGGCACTAGTTACATTGTTGGAAAGTTGGTACCTTGGCGATTGTGAAAAGTGTATGTTGTGATGTCTAATGGTCAATCTATGTCATATCTTGATCCGCATGAGTTAGCTTGTTGAGTCTAGATGAAAAGGTTTGCACTAAATAAGGGATGTGAGTTAGAAAGCCATGTGATTGCTTGAGTTTGAATGACTGCTGCTACATAAGTGTCGTTTGGAGTGTTAGTGCGTCGCTTGAGGACAAACAATGAGTTTAAGTTGAGGGTGTTGATATACCGTGAGTTTACGGTATCTTTGATACATTTCACTTAGAAGTTGTGTGTGTCTAGAGCTATATTGTGTTAGAATTAATGTTTAAGTGTTATGTTTGCAGGAGATAGGCTTGGACGCGGTTGATGAAGACGAAAGCTGAAATTTTACAGAAGGGGCCACCCACGAAGTGATCCACGGACCATTGATGGGCAGGCGTAGATGGAGCATCAGGGAAGTCTGACCAACTGTGGAACTACGGAGCAATTGATGGACCGTAGGTCGACCCACGGGTCATCCTGCACATCCGTCGTTGATGATCTGGGAGTTGAAGTTCCAGTACCTGATGAAAAATCCCAAGTATGGAGCCACAGAAGGGGACCTACGGACCGTAGGTCGACCCACGTTCCGTAGGTCGAGTCGTCGAATGAAGCCGCATTCTAGAAGTTTATATCCTTATTTCATTTCCTTTTTATTTGGAACTTATTTTTCTATAAATAGGAGTTATAAACCTTATTTTTGGAGGTTAGACATTATTGTAAACTCTTAGTTTTTGGTGTTTTGGGAATTAACTTGCAAACTTTAGTAATTTGATTTTCGGAATTCGTTTGATAAGATTTTGACTTTGAATTTCAATTCAAGATTCAATTTTTCATCTATTCTTCTCGTAAGTTCATGAATTATTTTTACCCAATTATGAATTGTGTTCTTTCAAGCATGAGTAGCTAAATCCACAATTAGGGTTGTGGGAACCATGAGCAATTAACAAAGTATGAATAATAACTAAGTAATTCTTGAATAGTGTGCATGCATGCACTGTTAATTCTTTCGCTTAGAAGTCTTTTTAACGGTTGCAAACGTTAGAATCCGCCTCGTTTATACTTACCAGACCAAGGAGGTAGTTAATGAGAAAAGAATTAACAACAGAGATTTAGTGGATGCTATCTAATAGTCTAATGTCAATTGGTGCGAGGGTGAAAACTAAGTCATACATTGATGTGATGTCTAATCTGAGGTAAAGGTAAGGGTTAGTAATGTACACACTCGTAGCTGGACCAAGGTGCGTAGTGACATTCCCTATTTGGAGGATCAATCACTTAGGGATACATAACTTACCAACTTTACATGTAAAACACTAGGAAAGGATTATTATTATTATTAGGATTACCGCGTTAAGAGTTTATGGGAACACATATGCTCTAGTTTCTTTCTCATATTGATATTTCTAAAGTTGAATCTTGTCTACTTGTTACTTAAACAATCTACACTGTTACTTACTTACAAAATTCCCCCTGTTTACTTTCCTCGGAAATAATTTGACTAAACGGATATAATAGTGAGTTAAGTTTAAGTCTAAATTATTTTCCTCGTGGGATCGACCCCAACCTACAAGTTGGTTTCTTTACTTGATAACGATCACTTATACTTCTTTAGGGAGGTGTAATTTGAGCGTATCAATCTATCAACATTAGCTTATACCTTGAAGATTTTTATGAATTCCTGGATCTTCGCTTATCATTGATCGCCTCTCCATCAATCTTACAATATCTTTCGCTAAAATTCAATCGTACTCATTACTACACTCAAAACAAAACAAAGCACTTATCATCACCCTCGAGCTAATGTCTGTTCACTCCGTTCTCAAGTCTTTCCCAATAGTTTTTTTAACCAATCTGATGGACCCGTGACACTATTACCATATCCACAACAAAACAAATGAAACACGCGTCTCTGAATCCAATTATCTACCCCTCTGAAGATATCTCTTCAGCCTTTGCAATCAAATAAAATATTTTTGCTCTCGCCTCTCTCTCAAGGTTGTACTACATCCCACTATTTTTCCTTCATTATGACTCTAGCTCTTTTAAATTCTATTTGAGTGGTGTCCCACCATCTCTTAAAACTTCTATACAACCACGTTACTCACCAAATATTAGAAAACCACAACCTTGGATACTCGCAAGTCGTAATTACTATACAAAATTCGCTTAACCAACAATCTTATTATATAATTGCATTCCATCACAATCCATCACGAACCCTTACTACCATCACGCTTGGTTAGCCCTGGCTATCATTACGAAGTCAACCTTTTCATAGACATGACACCTCAAACTCAGGTATACCCATCAAATTCAAAGGACTAACCCAATTTGTATACGCACTTTCTTACTAAATTACTTCAATTGCCTTTACCCAAGTATACTCATTGGGACTTTCCTTATCCATAAGCTTGTCATTCCGGTATCAATCCACTCTTTTATGTCTTAAGATTAAATCACCAGTTCTCATACCACCATCCTTCTTCTTAACAAACAAGACAGGAGCACCCCACGGGGAAACACTAGGACAGATGAAATATTTATCAAGAAGCTCCTGAATTTGAGCTTTAAGCTCTCTCAGTTATGCCGGAGCCATGCGAGAATGAGGAATAGAGATGGGCGAGTGCCAGTTTCCAAGTCAATGCTGAAATCTATATCTCTATCCGGAGGCATACCAGGCAATTCGATAGGAAACACTTCCTTGAATTCAGACACAACAGGAATAAACTCAATAGAGGGAGACTCAACATCAACATCCCGAATATGAGCTAATTACGCCAAACACCTTTGCCCCACCAGTTTCCTAGCCCGCACGAAAGATATGACCTTAGCTGGCTTAGGCTTGTACACCCCTTCCCACTCTAACCTTTTCCTACCCGGGATCTCTAGAGTTACCGACTTAGCATTACAATTAAGCACAACATAATAGGGAGACAACCAAGTCATGCCTAAGATTATATCAAGTCAGTCATATCCAGCATAACCAAATCAACCCAAGTCTGAAAATCCATAAACACAACAGGACAAACATGATATACATGGGTGACTATGATTGACTCTTCAACTGGGGTAGAAACATGGAAGGGGGCATCAAGCACATCACAAACCGCATCAAATCTCAAGACAAACTGAACTGACACGTATGCATAAGTAGAACCCGGATCAAACAAAACAGTAGACATCCGGTCACATACGAGAATAGTACATGTGACCACTGCATCAGACACCTCAGCCTCGGTCTTGCCCGAAAAGACATAAAACTGAGCCCTGTCATCTTAACGGGCAACCTCCTTGCCTGGCTGCATTGCTCCTCTACCTGCATTATCATTTCCCCGGCCTCCACGGCCTCGCTGATTTCCTCCTCATATGTGCAGGTTCTCCACAATTTTACATACTTAATAACTTAACCAAGTAAACATCGTTGCTATTGGAGTAGTCGTATCATGACCCTCCTTGATATACAATCAATCCATGAAATCGTAGTATAGCTTCTAACCTCAATTGGCATAACTTAATTTCATCATTCGCTAAACAACCCATACATGTTATGACAACAATACTAAATGCATTTTCCAAAGTAATGGTGTTCATTATCTTGCTGTCCCTTACCAAAACTTCTTGAATGTTGTCACCTATAAACTTGAATCTGCAAATCTGACCTTAATCCATTCACAAGCGACGATAGTAGCTAGCGAGCCCCACAAAACTCCTAATTTCAGTCACAGAACTAGGTCGGACCCAATTCCTGACTGCTTCAATCTTTTGGGGATCTACCATTACCCTTTCCCTTGAAACTACATCCCCCAAAAAGGCAACGAAGTCAACCAAAACTCACACTTAGAAAATTTAGCATACAATTTTTGTCTCCCAAGGACACTAAAAACTATACGAAGAAATGTTCTTCCTCACTCTTAGAATAAATTAAAATGCCATCAATAAACACCATAACAAACGAATCTAGGAATGATTTGAACACCCCATTCATCAAACTTATGAAAGTTGCAGGGGCATTTTTCAATCCAAATGAAATAACTAGAAACTCGTAGTGCCCATAGCGGGTTCTAAATGTCGTTTTTGGTATATCCTCAGGCCTAATATTTAACTGATGATAGCCATACCTTAGATTAATCTTAGAGAAAAACGGATGCACCCTACAACTGGTCAAAAAGATCATCTATCCGAGGTAGTTGATACTTGTTCAAATGGTGACCCTATTCAACTGTCGGTGGCCTATACACATCCTATCTTGCTAGTGATGGTGTTACCACTTCTGTTGTTCTAGTTCAGACCATAGAGTGAAGGAGGAAAGATACCAATTTGTATCACCCAGATACCAATTGCATTCAAGTAATAGCACGAAAAGAGTAGAAACAAAGAGATTTCCTAAAGTCCAATAGCCTCTTGAAGAAAAGTACACACGTCTCCGTACCGTTCCGCAAGACTCTACTAGACTCGTTTTGGTACAATGAGAGAACCAACCTAGGGGTCTGATACCAACTTTGTCACGACCCAGACCGTCATGATTGTCACCCACACTAACCCTCCGGTGGGAGAACCAAAAGTACAGCCCAACTAATCAACTTAACCAAAGTACTACGCATTTAAAGCTACAGAAGCAGGTTTAAATAACTATATAATTAATACAGAGTCCCCATAAACTCTGGAAGTTCACCTAACATCTAACAACAAATGCGGAAATAACCCCTAGAATCTGAAAGTCATTGTACCAAAACTCTGATTAACTAACAAGTCTAAGGAAAGGAGGCGCAACCTCGAAAACTAAACAAAACACCCTAAACAAATAGTCTGATTCCGAAAAGGGTGGACTTAAACAAGAGAGATCCATGACAGCCTGAAAGAACTGGCTCACCCTTGAATCCGGTCACGCTCAATAGTCACCTAGATGAGTTCTGTCAGTAGCCGCCAGAAGATGCCCTGTACTCAACAAGGAAAGAGCAAGTGTAGTATCAGTACACAACAACAGTGTACTGGTAGGATCACGCGGCTATTCCAGTAATTGAAATATATATAAGCAGTCACAACATAGTAATAATGCATATATCGAACATATACAATATCAGTTATCATTTCAGGAGCAATGTACAATTCCACATTCTCTATACAAGTATATATGACAAGTCAATGGTCCTCTCATGGAACCCAATTCAATGGTTCTCTCATGGAACCCATACCCAAACTGCTAGTGTGTCGGATCATGACACCCGATCCAAGTTAGTGTGTCGGATCGTGACACCCGTTCCAATATATATATCGATACGTTACATCCGATCCCAGTTAGTGTGTCGGAACGTGACACCCGATCCAATATGTATGTCGGTACGTGACATCTGATCCTAGTTGATGCGTCGGAACATGATACCTGATCCATTCAACATACCACAATCACAATCACAATGTACATTCTCATTATCATACAATCAAGAGGTGATTCATGGCTTAAAATCATTTATTCATACTCATTTACATTAGGTGTGATCAATAGTGCAACATTCGCATACATGCATGCATTACAATGAAACAAATACTAACATACATCACACAAACATGAAATCAAACCATCACCTACCTCGAACAAAGTTTGAATCTCCTAAGAAACTTGATTCTTCCCTTTCCAGAATCTTTCCGCTTGTTTTTGGTCTACAAACAATCAATATAACGCAATGATCAATAAACAAAACCTAATTACCCGGATTATAATTAATAATATCAACCCTAGGCAAAACTCTTGATCCCCATACCCAGTTTAGGGCTTATTCCACCATAAATTCCAGATTAAAACCCTCCCCCATTGATAATTACCTAAGAAACTAAGTTCTACGGATCGAAAAATGGATTCGGGGAGTAAATTTTTTACCTTTGGAGCTAGAAGAGGTGGAAAACCTTTAAGAAATATCCCTGGGTCGTTCCTTAGCTCTCAAGATCAAATGTTGCAGAATAATAATATTTTTTGGGGTTTATTTCTGACTTAAGTCGCGTTTGTCCCGCTGTGGCGGACCTCATCCCGTTACAGCGGCCCCACCCTGGTGGGAATAATTCCGCCTTGGCTGTTTGCACAGAGACAGAGATTTAATTAAAGAGTTTCAAACCCCCATTTCACAACACACCTTCAACCCATGACACTCAGAAATTATCCGTTCACGCTAAGATCAGTTTCGGGAGTTCTACTCGCCCGAATTCAATTCTGTAAAGTCGTACAGGTTTCTTAACGTCTTAGCTATCTACTCATGTGATCAAATTCATAATTAGATCCCTCATTCGTTACCAGATTTTCCTAGACATCACTGACTCTAATTTCGTCCAAATCTGGACTAGGTTAGGAAATTACAAGTTACTACCAAAAAGTTCTCCGACCCAATTCTTTCCCCATTGGTTTTTCCCTAACGACGGAATCAGGTCGTTACATGTATCAATGCATAGCTTTGAAAAATAATTATTCTTGCTTAAAATAATTCTCTTTATTGAAGAAGACAATTAAATTTCTCATTAATAATAATTACAAATGGATATTTTATCTACTTAAAATCATACTTAATTATTTTGTAATACAAATTTAGTAAAATTGATGTAACTTTATTAATATGATTTAAATTTTATGTAACTTTTTATTTATGTAGCAATTAAATTTATGCCATTTAAGCAATCATTATTAATATTATTTAAATTTTAATCATGAATAAAAATTCAGTTAATCCAATAATACTAATTATGAGGATGTTTTAAAACAAATAAATAAAAGATCACTCAATACCTAATTATCAATTATAATACTTTTAAATAGATGTATATATTTTATGTAGGATGTTTATATTAAATTACAATATGTTTAATGTATGTAAATAAAGTATACCGCAATTAGGATATACAGTTTTTAAAAATTATTTTCATTTAATATAGAATTTTCTATCGAAGGAGACAATTAAAATTCATGTTAACAATAGATATAAGTAGAGTATTCTCTAATTAAAAATTATACTAATTAATTGGTAATACACAATTTACTAAATTGAACTACGTATGAAATTTCAAATTTAAAAATAATTTATCTTTAAATATAATCAACGAATAGAATTATATTCAATTCTACCATGACTAATGGGCCGTTCATACAATGTGTACGCTTTTCTTTTAAGAAGAAAATAAAAATATAATTTTGAGAATTAGATGTTTTAAATATGAAAAAAAAAATATAATAAGACATTTATAACTATTCCTCGAAGAACATATCAAATTTTGTATATTCTAATTGCTCTAAACAAAAATATAATAATTTATAGTAATTATTAAAATTATTTAACCATTTCTAACCACGAATACATGATTAGTTACTTCATTTATATTAATTTAGAAGATGTTTCAAAATAAAAATAAAAATAGAAATAAAATCATATGCATATGTATGGATTGTATATGTTTATAAATATTTAGGCCCAGTTCTTAATTAAACAATCAATAAAATATATATATATATATGTATTTGCTATAGAATTTACTATAAACCATTATACACCTTGAACCCCATGTGTAAAATTATGGATTTTAAAAATAAAACGATTCTTATAGAAATAAATTTTAGTAAGTCTAAAGTTATAACTAGAAGGCCTATTAAATGGGATGAAATTGATTTTCCTAAAGAGTGGGTGATCGAGGAGGCAGTCCCACCCAAAAATAATATAAATCCTGATATTTCTGACATTGACCAAACTCCTGATGGGACAGTAAGAATCAAATTCACTGACCAAAATTTATTAATAAGTTATGCTGATAATATAGGTTTTCCTTCCAGAATGCTTAGATCTAACTCATCTTATATATATCCAGTTGATTATATTGTTGATATGCCTTCTAGAGCGTCTACTTCTCAGATTAGAGAAGAAGATAATTCTAGGGTATCCACTTCTTATATGAAAGAAGGAAAGAGAGTTGATAATATCAAGATTGAAAATCATATAGTTACCCCTGATATGGACCCTACTTTGTCTGAAATGGACTTTCCAAATGGTTTACATGGATAGATCAGAACTTATTGATTTTAGACCGGGGTCGCCGGTGAGAAAGAAAATTTCAAATGAATTTTTTCAGCCCAAATGAGAATCATTTGGAAAATGGTTTTTCAAAATTTTTAATAATAATCAACAAAAATTCTTCCAAGAAGATTTTTATAATGATCTTTCTAAAGCAAATAAAGCTATTGCTTTTGTACCATGGTTTATGACAAAATATGTTTATAACTACATCTCTATGTTAGAACAAGATTATAAATTATCTGATGGTACAATTACCAAATCTCTCATAACTCCTCAACAATCTTTTCAAATTGAAAAAGATAATAAGACTGTATATTTTACTGCATTTGCAGAGTTATTTGATGATAATGACACTGCTCTTATTACTTCTAAACATGTTAAAACTTTAATAAGACAAAACAATTACACGAATTTTTATGTGAGTATTTTAGGAGAGCATATTCTTTCATTACATGATAAAATTAGTCATTTATGTTCTGAATTAGAGAAGTCTAAAATTCCTGATAAAGGAAAGGAAAAGGCTACTCCTACTATCCAACCCCCTTCAGAAATTAAGGACTTTAAATTATCAAAGCTTGATAAAATTGAAAGATTGCTTCAAGAAAGGTTTCAGGGGTTAAATATTAATCCCCTCCAACTAAGTGAAATGGAGGCCACTGATAGGAATAATATTCCGGATGAGATTAATAAAATCTCAGAAAAACATGCTAGAAAACCAGTTCAAAGGATGTATTACTATCCTAGGCCGACTCCTCAAGATATCCCCTGGAGGAGCAAGAATATTACGTTTCTAATAGTTTTAGTGGGACAGAAATTTATGGATAGAATATTGATGGATTTAATGATAGACAAATTTATACTCTGGCTCATAAAATTCTTATGTATAGTACGATTTGCAAGGCCAACAAGAATTCTGAAAAGGATACAGCCAACATGATTATTGCCGGATTTAACGGCCAATTAAAGGGTTGGTGGGATAATTATCTCTCAGAATCCCAACGTATAGCCATTTTAAATGCCGTTAAGGATGAAAGTGCAATGATTCCAAATGTAGTCTACACCCTGGTCCTAACCATTATAGAACATTTTTCTGGAAGATGGTCGGATAATAGTGAAACCATTAGGACTATGCTCCAAAATCTTAGATGTAAAACCCTTACGTCCTTTAAATGGTATAAGGATGTTTTCCTATCTAGAGTTATAGAATTACCTGAGTGTAATAGCTCTCATTGAAATCCAAGTTTATAGATGGACTCCCTGTTTTATTTGCAGAAAGGGTTAGGAAGGCCCTTAGAGGAGATGGGGTGAGTATTAATTATGATGACTATACCTATGAAAAACTTATAAGTGTTTGCACCTAAGAAGGTATATCTTTATGCAACGAGATCAAGTTGAATCAAAAAATTAAAAGATATCATTTGAATGAGAAACAACAATTAGGAGAATTTTGTGAACAATTCGCAATCGATATGCCTGAATCCTCTAAGAAGTCTAATAGACATTGAGGGAAAAAAGATTATAAAGAAAAGCTTCATAAGCAGTATAGAAAAAAGAAACGCTTAGACAAGTTTGAAAGGAGAAAAATGAATTATAAAGGGAAAAAGGAGTTTTATAAGCGTAATAAATCAAATGCCTGCCACAAATGTGGTAGAATAGGCCATTATGCGAGGGATTGCAAGGTCAAGGATAAGATTAAAAACCTTGAGCTAGAGGATAATATTAAGGATTCTTTATATAAAATCCTGCTTAATTCTTCTTCGGAAAATTCTAGCCCTAACAACAGTGACAGAGAGGAATCCTCTACAAGTGAAGACCTAAAGGTTCTTCATGAAGAAGACTGCATGTCCTCATCTGAGGAAGAATGTACGTCTTGCCAGATTGGTCAACCTTGTGATAATAAAGACAAGGACGAACTCTATCAGTTATATTCTCAGTTCAAGGATATAAATATCAACGATATCAGTAATGATAATTGGGTAGAGATACACAAGATGATTGATGATCCAACGTTAAGGTCTCAAATTATTGACAAAATTGGTAATACCAGTGCCTCTACTAGTAATACTAGAATTCTTAAAGAAAATGCCGCTCATAATAATGCTTATACCATGGCAGAAGTAAGGAGACAGCTAAAACTTAGGTCTCAAAGGGATCATATTCCCACTACAAATCAAGACTTGATTGAGGAGATTAATAATCTCAAAAAAGAAATATCTTCTCTGAAAAATCATAATATGATTCTTGATGTAAGAATTAGTAATATAGAAAATAAAGACAATGGGAAACAGGTTATGGTTGAGGATAATCTCCCTGATACTCCTGAAGGTAATCTTCCTGATATCCCTAATGAGTTTACAGATAATAAGAATTTATTTTTAGAAACTATCGAGCTAATTACAGCTCATAAACCTTTGGCAAAAATAACTTTTTTTATTGATTATAACTTAAAAAAAGATTTTATTGCTCTTATTGATAGTGGAGCTGATTTAAATTGTATTCAAGAAGGATTAATTCCGTCAAGATATTTTAAGAAGACTACACATAGTCTTCGAAATGCTAGCGGTCATAAAATGGATATTGAATATACAATTTCTAAAGCTTATATATGTACAAATAATATATGTATGTCTGAAAGTTTTGTTTTAATAAAAAATATTTCTAACGAAATCATTTTAGAAATGCCTTTTTTATGGCATATTTATCCCATAACTCTCTGGGATGAGATTGGAATAACGGGTACCTTTGAAGGAAGAAAAATAAGAATAGATTTTATATCTCAACCATTCTCAAAATTCGTTAATGAAGTTAAGGATATGATTTCTTTAAAAAATAAACAAATCGATTTTCTTAAAAATGAGGTTTATAGTCTTACCATAAAAGAGACTTTACAAAATTCTAAAATCCAAGGAAAGATTGAGATTTTAAAGAATCAATTCTCCCTACAGATATGTGGAGATCACCCAAATGTATTTTGGGAAAGGAAAAAACATGTGGTAAGTCTTCCTTATGAGGAAGAATTTTCTGAAGATAATATTCCCACAACAACAATTAGGAGAATTTTGTGAACAATTCACAATCGATATGCCTGAATCCTCTAAGAAGTCTAATAGACAAAGAGGGAAAAGATATTATAAAGAAAAGCCTCATAAGCAGTATAGAAAAAAGAAACGTTTAGAAAAGCGTGAAAGGAGAAAAATGGATTATAAAGGGAAAAAAGAGTTTTATATATTTCTGTCCAACTAAAACTATTAGAAACGTAATATTCTTGCTCCCTCAGGAGGATATCTTGAGGAGTCGGCCTAGGATAGTAATACATCCTTTGAACTGGTTTTCTAGCATGTTTCTCTGAGATTTTATTAATCTCATCCGGAATATTATTCCTATCAGTGGCCTCACTTTCACTTAGTTGGAGGGGATTAATATTTAACCCCTGAAACCTTTCTTGAAGCAATCTTTCAATATTGTCAAGCTTTGATAATTTAAAGTCCTTAATTTCTGGAGGGGGTTGGATAGTAGGAGTAGCCTTTTCCTTTCCTTTATCAAGGATTTTAGACTTCTCTAATTCAGAACACAAATGACTAATTTTATCATGTAATGAAAGAATATGCTCTCCTAAAATACTCACATAAACATTCGTGTAATTGTTTTATCTTATTAAAGTTTTAACATGTTTAGAAGTAATAAGAGCAGTGTCATTATCATCAAATAACTCTACAAATGCAGTAAAATATACAGTCTTATTATCTTTTTCAATTTGAAAAGATTGTTGAGGAGGTAGGAGAGATTTGGTAATTTACCATCAGATAATTTATAATCTTGTTCTAACATAGAGATATAGTTATAAACATATTTCGTCATAAACCATGGTACAAAAGCAATAGCTTTATTTGCTTGAGAGAGATCATTATAAAAATCTACTTAGAAGAATTTTTGTTGATTATTATTAAAATTTTTGAAAAATAATTTTCTAAATGATTCCCATTTGGGCTGAAAAAATTCATTTGAATTTTTCTTTCTTACCGGCGCCCTCGGTCTAAAATCAATAAGTTCTGATCTATCCATGTAAACCATTTGGAAAGTCCATTTCAGACAAAGTAGGGTCCATATCAGGGGTAACTATATGATTTTCAATCTTGATATTATCAACTCTCTTCCCTTCTTTCATATAAGAAGTGGATACCCTAGAATTATCTTCTTCTCTAATCTGAGAAGTAGACGCTCTAGAAGGCATATCAACAATATAATCAACATGAGATATATAAGATGAGTTAGATCTAAGCATTCTGGAAGGAAAACCTATATTATCAGCATAACTCATTAATAAAT